>PVIA01005677.1:0-111036 GCA_004024845.1 Tonatia bakeri
CCACAGCACACCTGTCACAATTGTGCATACTCATTTCAGTCCTGACTGCCACAAGGTTCCGGAGCTAAAATCAGAAAGTCTACCATTTCATATTACCCAAACATTACAAAGTGTTAGGTGTTATATAGCCAAATATTGAGCACATTAAAAAAAAGAAAAGTAAAGAAGTGCCCCTCACTTGGAATGGCTCTGTTATCTTTATCGCTGTGGTGGTATATGAATCTATGCATGATAAAATGGCATAGAGCTACACACAGATCTTGTGTCACTGCCAATTTCCTGGCTTTCATGTAAACTATTTGATGTAACCATTGTGGTGAACCTGGTAGAGGATACATATTAATCTCTCTGTCCTGTCTTTGCAACTTCCTGTGAATCTGTATTTATTTCAAAATGAAATGTTTTTAGCCCTGACTGGTGTGGCTCAGTGGATTGAGCACCGGCCTGCCTGCCTGCCTGCCTGAGAACGAAAGGGTCACTGGTTCGATTCCCAGTCAGGGCACATGCCTGGGTTGCGGGGCAGGCCCCCAGTGCGGGGGGTGGCGGGGCGAAAGAGGCAACCACACATTGATGTTTCTGTCCCTTTCTCTCTTCCCCTCTCTAAAAAATAAATAAATAAAATCTTAAAAAGATAAAATAAAATGTTCTTGCACCTTGTGATGTCCATCAAAATACTCCATCAACATACTTTGAATATTTTCACATTAGGCCAACTCATGGAGAAGAAAACATTGCCTGGTTCAAACGTGAGTCTTTAGCCACAACTCAACAGCTTGTATCTGCTTTCCCTCTGCTTGGGATACCCTTTCCGACCTCCGGCTTCCCTCACCACCTGCCCCCCTTCCCATGGCTGACACCTTCTCATCTTTCAGGTCACATCTCAATGCCACCTCCTTACAGAGGCTTCCCCTCATCCCCTAAAGCTAATGCCATCTGCTATTCTCTCGTTCTCTTCACCGCGTTCTTCGCCACGTGGAACGGTTTGGTTAGTTTGTTTGTAGCTTGTCTGTCCACTAGACTGTAAACTCCTTGAGGGAGGCACCGGGTCTGTGCCCTGTCCACTGTACCCAACAATGAGCTTGGCAGGCGGCAGGTGCTCCGAAGGACGTTGTTTTAATAAACGCACGCCACTCGAATTCACTCCCTTAACATGAAGGCGGTGGCATCGGTTCCTTCCGCTCACACCACTGGACCTACAGATCAGGGATTGTCTCAGCGCCCTCACTTTGGCCACCGCGTGCCTTTCTGCTTCCTTTCCTCAGCCCAGACCCACCAGTTCAGGGAAGGCGCCATTTTCGTTTCTCATTCTTCTGTCTAGAAGGGCTCCTTTTCCTCATTCGCAACTTTTCCTTATTCCCAACTGTTCCTCAGGCCATTCAGTTAGCCGCTTCCCCCAAGCCTTCAGCCCCTGACCCCTGCCTGGTGACCTCCCTCCGGTTTCTTCTTTCCGGTGCTGCCTCCCGGGAGCCTCACCCCCCCGACCACGCCCCTTAGATTTGGGACTAGCGGGAAGCGCAGACCCCGAGTCTGCGCGGGGAGGGCGGAGGGGTGACCGTAGGGGGGCGTGTCCTCTTTAATACTGGTCGCCGATTGGCCTGGCCGCGGGGAGGAGGCGGGACTGCAGCCTGAGTTGAGAGTCCCGGGTCATCTCCTGGCACTCTTTGCGGCACCAGGTCTGACTTCGGCGATCCCGTCCGGACAGCGGCGACCGCGGCTGTGGCAGCATGTCTGAGAAGAGGCACGAACCGGACCCCCAAGCCCGGAGGGGCCCTGAAACCTTCAGGGGTAAGCCCCGCGCCCCCTACCCCTGTTCTCAGGGACAAGCCCCAGCCGGGAGCTCCCAGGCCAGTCTCCGTTGCTTAGCAGTGCGATCGCTACTTAAATCTGCGGTTTCCTCACTTGCACGCCCAGAACGACGAACCCTGTTTCACGGGCTCTGGGTCAGGTCTAGGGATGCTAGGGTGCAGAGTGAACAGAGCTGCGTGCCGGGCACACTGTGGACGCGCCCACAGCAGCGCGCGTTTCCAGGACGCGAGGCTGCCCCGGGAGAGGGGCGGGGGCGGCTCGCGTTATCCAGTGGTTGCCAAATGCCAGGCGCTGTGCCGGAGCTTTTGGTTCATTATCTCCCGCCACGCACGCGGACAGGGAGATACAAAAGTGACTCGGGGCCAGCGAGTGGTGAAGGCGAGGCTCACACCTGCACTCCACACCCGGGGCCCCGCATCTTCCCTGTCTGCCCACTCCTCTTTCCTCCCCGTCCTATCTCCTCGGAGGCCACCTCCTCCACCCGGCCTTCGCCCCCCCCCCCCCCCCCCCCCCCCCCCCCCCCCCCCCCCCCCCCCCCCCCACCCCCCCCCCACCCCGGCGTGAGCCCCCGTCTCCGGCACTGGAAAGAACTTCAGCTTCCCGACCAAAACGCCCGGCCAGTTCCATGTGTTGTAATAAGCAAGACCGACCTGTGAGGTTTCGCCCCCAGCTGCTGCCGACACAGCGTGGGCCGTATTTGGGGAAGAAGAGAAGTCTCTTTTTGGCATTCTTCTCGCAACTTCCCAGCTTCACTTTCTACCCCATTCTGTCCCCTCCACTTTATGTTGTCTTAGGAACCTCGTTTTTGTCCCTCACTAGGATCTCTGAGTTCCCTCACCCTCACTCGCATCCACCAGTCTTCCCAGTCTTGAAGGCAGAAACTGTGAGTGGCTCGATTTTGTTCTCCTGTGACGGAACTAGTGCCCTTGAGAAGGCTATCACCTTGAACCAGTATTGGCTAACTCCTTAGGGGGTTCAAAAGGAGAGGCATAACCTCTCAGGAGACATTGGTCCCCTCCCAGGGGCTCTTATTTCTGTGGGTGGAATTTCAGACAGGATGACGGTGAAAGAAATTTAGGGGGCTGGGTGGGCTTTTTCAGCACTGCCACAAAGAATGCTACAGGGTCCGGCACAAGTAACACCCCTTTTTTATTACAAAATCATAAGCATGTACTTCTGTAACGTAACAAAATCACATTCAAGCACACCATATGGCATTTTAGGTGAGATGTTCAAATTAAAACTATAAATTATTACACCCATATTATTACCCTACCAACCACACTCAAGCAAGGCGTTACTTCTGCTGGACCCTGTATTTTGAACCCATCTATTCTGAATATTCATAAAGCCAGCCATGTCCACACGTCCTGTATAAACCCGATTTGCCTCTCCCAGCGATCCTTGTCGTTAGTTCCTTCCCACTAGCATCAGAAGACTTACTGAAATCTTTATCCCTCACTGTTCTCTGGTAAGCACCTTGCAGAGTTCTCTTCCCGAATCAGGAGTGTAACAGGAAGATATGCTTGAAGAAACTGACACTCAGAGAAGTTAAATGACTTAAATGTCACACAGTTTACATGGAGCCATATTTGAAGTCTGGGTTTGACTGATTCTAAAACTTGAACATAAAAAAATTGGGCCATTCACTGTTTGTCTAGATAGGAAGGTAGGCAGGTCCTTTTTCCAGTGGGAGACTCAAGGACTATCCATATTAAAAGTTGGGTGAAACTGCAGTGGGAAATCTGTGTACAGAAGTTCTTTGGGAATAAACATGATCCTTGTATCTAGTGTTCATTTAGTTGTTTTTCCTAGTCACTGACCAGTTTTTGCTTGAAAGTTTATTTTACAAATCTTTTAAGAATATAATGATAACTATGCAACTTCTCAGAAGATCCTACATACAAATAAAATTTTGCTTTGTCTACGTCACTTTTTTTAACTTTCATTGTTTTATTTTCACTGGATTATTTCAATGTATCAACTACACAATTGATAATAGTATTCTTACCAGTGTGATAATCATGCAGGTTGATCCCTGCCTCTTCTGCAAATGCTAAAAGAAAACCTAATGTTCTTCAGTGAAAAAGTCTTCAACTAGTGCAGTCACTTTTTAAAAAATGTAAACCTTAAGAGATCTGACACTGGTAGAAATGTCATTACTAGAATTTATTGAGTGCTGTTTATGTGCCAAACGCAGTCCAAGTGCTTTACAAACATTATCTAATTGCAATCCTCTAACAACTTCAGAAGGAAGACATCATTATCCAATACTTGACAGCAAGGAAACTGAGGCTCAGAGTGCAAACATCACACACACCCGTGTGTGATGCAGAGCTAGGTTTCAAACTCGGGCTATCTGGTCTTCCAAACCATTTTCCTATCCTATAGCTACCTCCAAAATGCATATCCAAACTGAGGACCTTGTCAAACATCCATATTTCACTGAAGGTGGAAGACAAAAACAAAGTGTCCAGCTTCAATGGAGACCTCCTGAATACGGCAGCTCCAGTGGGCTGCTCCTGAGGGCAGCAGTGGATATAAAAGCTAGTTTTTCCTAAGGCCAGTACATTCATTTTGTAATGAAATAATGCAAGTGGATTGCCCAGAAATGTATTATAACTAAGAGTCATGTCAACAGAGCAAATCCTTTTGAGAAAATGCCTGAAAATAAGCAGAAGCCAAGGACTGATTTATTTCAGCTCTTACAGCCATCAGATTGGGGAGAGCTTTGCAATTTCTTCAATAATGAATCTAGTTAAACCATCAATGATCATAATTTAATTCAAACAGAGGACCAAGTCTACAAAAGTTGTCATTTATCTATTTTTTTGGAATCATTAAATTGGTTCTTGGTACCACCTGATGGTTTAAATCTTACACTGTGGAAGACAGAGTTAATAATTGCCTGGTTACTTTAAAGAAAAATATTTCTTTAATATACTTTATTGACTATGCTATTATAGTTGTCCCACTTTTTTCTCCCCTTCCTCTTCATCCTGCACCCTCCCTCCCACCAGCATTCCCCCACCTTAGTTCATGTCCATGGGACACACATATAAGTTCTTTGGCTTCTCCATTTCCCATACTATTCTTAACCTCACCCTGTCTATTTTGTACCTACCATTTCTGCTTCTTATTCCCTGTACCTTTTCCCTCATTCTCCCCCTGCCCGCTCCTGGCTGATAACCCTCCATGTGATCTCCGTTTCTGTGACTCTGTTCCTGTTCTAGCTGTTTGCTTATTTTGTTTTTGTTTTTGTTTTCTTAGGTTTGGTTGTTGATAGTTGCATTTGTTGTCATTTTATTGTTCATATTTTTTATCATCTTCTTTTTCTTAGATAAGTTCCTTCAACATTTCATGTAGTAATGGCTTGGTGATGATTAACTCCTTTAACTTGACCTTATCTGGGAAGCACTTTATCTGCCCTTCCATTCTAAATGACACCTTTGCTGGATAGAGCAATCTTGGATGTAGGTCCTTGCCTTCCATGACTTCGAATACTTCTTGTTCAGCTCCTTCTTGCCTGCAAGGTCTCTTTGGAGAAATCAGCCGATAGTTTTATGGGAACTCCTTTGTAGGTAACTGTCTCCTTTTCTCTTGCTGCTTTTAAGATTGTCTCCTTATTTTTAATCTTGGGTAAGTTGATTATGATGTGTCTTAGTGTGTTCCTCTTTGGGTCCAACTTCTTTGGGACTCTCTGAGCTTCCTGGACTTCCATGTCTAGGTCCTTTACCAGATTGGGGAAGTTTTCTTTTATTATTTTTTCAAGTAAGTTTTCTATTTCTTACTCTTCCTTCACCCATGTGATTCAGATGTTGAAAAGGTCAAAGTTGTCCCAGAGGTTCCTAAGCCTCTCCTCATTTTTTGAATGTTTATTTCTTCATTATGTTCCAGTTGAATGTTTATTTCTTCCTTTTGTTTCAAATTATTGATTTGAGTCCTGGTTTCCTTCTATTCACTGTATGTTTTGCTTTATTTCACTTTGTATAGCCTTCACTTCTTTTATTTTGTGGCCTTACTCAATCATTGCTTTGACCATCCTGATTACCAGTGTTTTGAACTTTGTATTTGATAGGCTGGCTATCTCCTCGTTGCTTAGTTATTTTTCTTGAGTTTTGATCTGTTCTTTCATTTGGACCATATTTCTTTGTCTCTTATGTTGCACCTCTTACATTGTAAGGAACAGAGCCTTAGGTATCGGCAGGGTAGGGCAGCCCACTTGGCTGGGTTGTGGCACTGTATGTGGGGGATGAGTCAGAGAGGAACAATGCCACTTGCTCGGCTCTCACCCTGCTTTCAGTCACTTCCCCTGCTACCCACAAGCGAATCACGCTCTTCGAGGTGCTGCCCTGGTGCTGATTCCAAGGTGGGTGGGATTGTGCTTGTTCTAGGATCCTATGGGCCCCTCCATCAGACTCACCTGTCAGACTGCCAGTTTCTCAACTGCTGCAACCCCCATGGGTTTTTATAGCCAGAGGTTTTGAGGCTTTCTTTTTCTGTGCTGAAACCCTGGGTCGCACAGTCCATCTTACTCCCCAGCTGTCCCTTCCAGTTTATCCACACTCGAATGTGGGACCACCCAGTCCATCACCTGCTGCTCTGCCTCAAGTCCTCTCTGCCCTTGCTGCCCTTCTCTGCCCCTCCTACCAATCTGGATGAATGTTTCTACCTTAACTCCTTGGTTGTCACACTTCCATGCAGTTCGATTTTCTGGTAGTTCTGGTTGTTTTTTCTTTTTAAATTCAACATTATCCTTCTTTTGGTTGTGCAAACATGTGAAGCATATCTACCTCTGTCCCCATCTTGGCCAGAAGTTAAGCGTTTTTAATTCTTTTATTAATGCTTATGTGTTAAAAGTATAACTCTAGAAAGCAATAATAATATCCGTATGCAAAATAATTCCCTGGAATACGATAATTGGTTTTGTCTGTAAATATAAACAAACATAATTGAATTAAAAGATTAAAATGAACATTTTTTTCCCTGAAAGTTTGGGCCGAAAACGTGGGTGCACATCATACATGACCCAGTGCAGTAACCTTACTGCAATATCTGTCTCCCAAGGTTTTGAGTATCAAATGAAAAGTTTTATGTGAATGTTCTTTTGCAACTTTAAAGTGTAAATTATTAAGATATTTAATGAGGAAAACAAAAGTAAAAGGTTAATTATTTTTTAGAAAGCCTGGTAATTATATAAGAAATTTTAAAAAGTTACAGATACGAAGATGGTCCAAGGAAGTTTAGAAATCCGACTTACCTCCCCCAGTGCGGCCTGTTTTCTTCTCCAGAGACAGAGTCCCCCAGCAGATTGTTAGTCTTGATATTTTCTCTCCTCCATGGTGTGCAGGTCCCAGAAGGTAATTCGATTCGTAAAAAGCTTATCCCTATAAACTATATCAATAATGACCCTAAATTTGTTGTAATAATAATGGCTGCTATTTAGTGAACATTGCCTAACTGTCAAGCATTTTACATAGTTTCTCAATCAATCATCATAAGAACTCTGTAAGTACTATTCTTTTTCCTCATTTTACTAATGAGAAATTAGTGGTAGAATTGGAATCAGACACCAAAACTCGGAGCAAGCTCTCAGCCACTGCTTAGCTGTTAAGCCTCAGCTAAAGAATTGGGAACCTTATGATCTAGTTCCCTTATGCTTCTGTTTCCCATTCTTTTTTTTGTTTTGTTTTTAATTAAAATGATGTTATTCTGTAAAGACTTTTATGAGAAAAAAATATAGATACTTTTAAGATGTCCAAGTGAAAGAGCAGAAAAAGAAAAAAAACAACAAGAAGTAGGAGGGTTTTGTTTTGTTTTAATATATTTCAGGCCTAGACTAGATTTAATTAACTGAATACCATTATGAAATTGTTTTTCCCTCACATTTTTCTGAACATAACTGCTTCTGTTTTTCCAGACATGGGCCATCTTCAGCATATTCTTCTACCTTTCTGAATTCTCGAAGTTCACAGGTGGAAAGGTCTCACTTTAAAAAGAGAAAAGGACACTGAGAGGAAAGCAGTATGACAACTGCTTTGGGACAGAGCTTTGGGGAACCAATTTCCTGGATCCTGTCTGTTGACATGTCGTTTCAGTTTGCTTTACATAAGAGGCAGCCTTTCCTTCCTCCCAAAGAAACGGCAGAGTTGCTCTACTCATTCAACAACTATTTACTGAACAAATGTTTTCTGAGTAACCATTAGGCACTAGGTAACCTCTGTATTACAGTAGCTCATTTGCTTTTCACACTGACCCTCTGAAGAGGTAATTTTATTTTTCTTTTTTTTTTTTAAAGATTTTATTTATTTATTTTTAGAGAGGGAAGGGAGGGAGGGAGAGAGAGAGCGAGAGAGAGACATCAATGTGTGGTTGCTGGGGGACATGGCCTGCAACCTAGGCATGTGCCCTGACTGGGAATCGAACCTGTGATGCCTGGTTCGCAGCCCGCGCTCAATCCACTGAGCTACACCCGCCAGGGCGGTAATTTTATTTTTCAATTTTATAGGAAATTGTTTTTGCCTTTTAAAAATTTTTTTCCAGCACAGTTTGCATTCCACACAATTTTGTTTTATTTCCAGATGTACAGCCCAGTGGATAGACACTCATATACTTATGAACTGTTCCCCACTGATCACTCAGGTGTCCGCCTGGCACCACAGAGAGTGACCACATTATTAACTACATTCTCTGTGTTTTTCCTTACATCTCATGCCTACTCTGTAACTACCAATTAGTGCTATTTAATCCCTTCAGCTTTTCCCACTCTGTCCCCCAACGCTTTCCCACCTAGCATCCATCAGTCTGTTCTCTGTATCTATAAGTCTGTTTCTATTTTGTCTGTTCATTTATTTTGTTCTTTATATTGTTCACTTGTATTCCACATTTATTTTGTTCACTTGTATTCCACATACAAGTGAAATCATATGGTATTTATCTTTCTCAGTCTGGCTTATTTCACTTAGCACCATACCCTCTAGGTCCATCCATGCTGTCACAAGTGGTAATATTACATTCTTATTTATGGTGGAATAATATTCCATTGTCCATATGTACCACAGGTTTTTTTTTTTTAAAGAATTTATTTATTTATTTATTTATAGATAGAGCGGAAAGGAGAGGAAAAGAGAGGGAGAGAAACATCCCTCTCCTTGAGGGATGCCTCCCATACACACCTGACCTGGGTCTGCACCCACAACCCAGGCATGTGCCCTGATGGGGAATCGAACCAGTGACCTTTTGCTTTGTGGGACAACACTGAACCAACTGAGCCACACTGGTGAGGGCTGTACCACAGCTTTTTTGTCCATTCATCTATTGACGAGCACTTGGGTTGCTTCTGAATCTTGGCTATTATAAATAATGCTGCAATGAACATGGGGGTGCATGTCATCTTTTGAATTAGTGTTTTGGGATTCTTTAAATGTATACCCAGATGTAGAATTGCTGGGGCATAAGACAGTTCCATTTTTAATTTTCTGAGGAACCTCCACAATGTTTTCCATACTGGTTACACCAATCTGGATTCCCATATCCTTGCCAGCACTTGTTTGTTGATTTATTGATGATAGCTTTTCTGATGGGTGTGAGGTGATATCTCATTATGGTTTTAATTTGTATTTCTCTGATGATTAGTGATGTTGAACATCTTTTCGTGTTTATTGGCCATCTGTATGTCTTCTTTGGAAAAGTGTCTATTAAGGTCCTCTGCCTAGTTTTTAATTGGGTTTGATTTTTTGGTATTATCTGAGTTCTTTATAAATTTTGGATATTAACCCCTTATCAGATGTATCATCAGTGAATATCTTCTCTCATTCAGTGGGTCATCTTTTTGTTTTGTTGATGGTTTCCCTTGCTGTGCAAAAACTTTTTAGTCTGATGTAGTTCCATTGTTTTTTTTTCTTTTGTTTCCCTTGCCCAAGGAGATATGTCAGAAAAACTATCGCTAAGAGAAATGTCTGAGGTTTTACTGACTATGTTTTCTTCCAAGATTTTTATGGTTTGGTGTCTTGCATTTAAGTCTTTAATCCATTTTGGGTTTATTCTTGTATATAGTATAAAAAGGTTGTCTAGTTTCATTTTTTTTGCAAGTATCTGTTCAATTTTCCCAACACTATTTATTGAATAAATTGTCTTTACCCCATTGTATATTCTTGCCTCCTTTGCCATAGATTAATTAGCCATATGAGCATAGGTTTATTTCTGGGCTCTCTGTTTGGTTCCATTGATTTAAGTGTCTGTTTTTATGCCAGTACCACGCATGCTTTTTTGATTACTATAGCCTTATAATATAGTTTGATATCAGGTCATGTGTTACCTTCAACTTTGTTCTTTTTTATTTTCAGGATTGCTATCACCACTTGGGTCTTTCATGTTTCCACACAAAATTTTAGATTATTTGTTCTAGTTCTGTGAAAAACACCATTGGCATTTTGATAGGAATTGTATTGAATCTATAGATTGCTTTGTTTGGTATGGACATTTTTAACAATTTTAATTATTTATTTTATTTTATTTTAATTATTGTTCAAGTACAATTTTCTATGTTTTACTCCCATCCCAGCCCACCCACCCAGCTCTCGCCACCTCCCTCCCAATTCCACCCACCCCTAGTTTTTGTCCAAGTGCCCTTTATGCTTGTTCCTGTAAACCCTTCCCCTTTCCCCCTGAAATTCTCTCCACTCTCCCCTCTGAACATTGTCAGCCTGTTCTCTATTTCAGTGTCTTTGGTTATATTTTGCTTGTTTATTCGTTTTGTTGATTAGGTTCCTGTTAAAGGTGAGATCATATGGCATTTGTCTTTCACTGCCTGGCTTATTTCGGTTAGCATAATGCTTTCCAGTTCCATCCATGCTGTCACAAAAGGTAGGAGCTCCTTCTTTCTTTCTGCTGCATATAATTCCATTGTGTAAATGTACCATAGTTTTTTGATCCATTCATTTACTGATGGGCACGTAGGTTGCTTCCAATACTTGGCTATTGTAAATTGTGCTGCTATGAACATTGGGGTGCATAGGTTCTTTTGGATTGGTGTTTCAGGGTTCTATTTTAATTATTTCTATCCATAAGTACAGTATATACTTCCATTTATTGGTATCTTCAATTTCTTCAGTGTCTTAATTTTCCTGAGTACAGGTCTTTTACCTCCTTGGTTAAATTTATTCCTAGGTGGTTTTTTTTGTTGTCGTTGTTGATGCAATTGTATATAAGATTGTTTTTAGTTTCTTTCTGATAGTTCATTATTGGTGTATAAAAATGCAACTGATTTCTTAATATTTATTTTGTATCCTGCTACTTTACTGAATTCATTTATCAGTTCTAGTAGTTTTTTGGTGAACCCTTTAGGGTTCTCTATATACAATATCGTGTCATCTGCAGATAATGACAGTTTTACCTGAAGAGGCACTCTTATTTGCCCTATTTTAAAGCACAGAGAGTTAAGGTGCTTTCCCAGCATCACACAGCTAATATGTGGCAGAGCCAGCTCTGAAGCCATCAGGCGATACAGCTTTAACAAGACCCAAATCTCATGAAGAAGACAGACACTGAATAATTAACAGATGTGTTCAGTGTTGTTTAGGAAGGATGAAGTGCTACAGGAAATTAGGAGACGGGGGCCAATTTAAGACAGAGGAATTCAAATTTAAAATTATTGAGGATACTCTCACCAATTTTTTTCATCTTATTTTACGGCTAGAGACGTGAATGAAGGAAAGCTATAGAAAATCTTCAATATGCTTCAGAAAGAAAATATTTATACTTAATTTCTTTATTTTCAAGCTAAGCAAACGATCCTGTTTCTTTCAACTTTTATTGAAAATCTTTCTTGAAAGGATTAGCCCATTTCCTCTCCTTAACATCTCATGGTAAACACATTTTAAATTTTGTGACTCAAATCACATAATACTTTATCAGTATCAGTTCTTTTGATCTAGTACTTACAATTATAAATGGTTAATAATAGGAAGGAAAAGTTACAGTTTTCAGTCATGGTTCTTAACTTGAAATCATCTGGCCTATAGCCATTCTAGCCCAAAGAATAATGTTTTCCCTAGAGGTGTAAGGATAAGGGCATTCAAAGAACTGTAAACCATGCCTAATTAAAATAATCACTTGAAAGATGGGTTGGAGCGAGTGCTGGTTTGCTTTGAAAACCTCTTCCCAAGGGAGCTGTACGTTGTGATCTCCAAAGTAAACACCATCACCATCGGGTTTGCAACACATATTCTATTGTGACTGTACTGTGTGCTAAACTCAGCCCCTCTCTCATCTCCTCTGGTTTTAGTCTTTGTCTGCAGAATACCACATTGATTTTCCTTGTCCCTCTCCTCTTTAACCCTTTTTGTCCATTTCTTTTAGTTTTCCTTTCCTCCTGTTGTTTCCTTCACTCCTTTGTCTCTTTCCCCTAAAATTCTAGTCATTTGAAAAATTGAGTATAGCAAAATTTTGATTAATTTAAGGTGTTTTTATCTTCACTCACTTCATCTGCCCTTTTGCCTGTTTCCACCTTGAATTTTTATTTATCAGTTCTGATAAACACCTTGTTTCAAAACAAGCAAAGGAAGGAGTAACTGGGAATCTGGAAAGTATACCGTTAATTGAGATCTGGAAAAAGACCATGTGTATTTAATTTATGAAGTCCTCCTCTTCCAAGAGGTAGCTGTATGACTTAGAGCAGAAATAGGTCTAAATCTACCCAGTTGCCTGTTTTTGTATGGCTCACAAGCTACGACTAGTTTTTACTTTTATAATGTTTTTTAAAGAAGCAGATTTTGTTACACATGAATTACACGAGGTTCGGATTTCAGTGTCCACAAGTTAAGTTTCACTGGAACGCAGCCTTGCTCGTTCATGCAGTGTTGTCGTCTGTGGCCACTGCTGCACTGCAGTGGCACAGTATTCAGTAGTTGTGACAGACCGGAGGCCCACCAAGTCTAAAATGTGTATTTTCTCACCCTCTACAGGAAGAGTTTGCCAAATCCTGACATAGAGTTTCTGATGAGGCATAGTACCGGTCAAAAAGAACACATGTCCTGAATGTATACGCTTTTAAGAAAAATTCAAAAATTGCCGTTCGACCTACTGATCCCCCTTACAAAGAGCTCTCAGAACCACAGAGCATGTTTCTGAGACCGAGTTCCTAGCCATCCTGTCTTTCCCCACTCAGACTGTTCTTGGAAATTTACAACATGAAGTGTTTCACTTGTATTCCAGGAAGGAGGAAGGAAAAGATTGTCCTCACAGGTTGCTGTTTAGGTGTTTCAGTCATTCTTTGGCTAATTCATCTTTCCGTGTGTGTGTGGTGATACACGTGAGTCTGAGTCAGACTTTTGGGTAAGACATGTTCCTGGCCTTTCCTTGAAGAGGAAATCCAGTACTCTTCACACTTCAGGATAAAGGTGCATTAATAAATGGGACGTATAATATCACTCCACGTGATTCCCAGTACACAGGGCCAAGTTCAGAAGACCTTAACGTAAATCAGCTGACATGGAATCATTAACGCCATGCAGTGCTCTGAAATTATGCCTGTTATCATTCTGAAAAGAATATTTTACTGCTTTTCTGGAAGCTAACCAAACAAAAATTACTGTATAACTAGCTTTTATCATTTGTTTCGTGTTTTTTGTTTGTTTGTTTTCTTTTGTCTCCTCCCAGAAAATCTTTTGCTTTATTACTTTGGGGCCCCTGGGGTAATATTTTGTACTTACTTTACAGATTTTTGTAAACATTAGAAATAATGTATATAAGGAGCTAGGGCTTGTGGCCAACATGTAATAAACATTCAGTAAATGGTTTTTATTAGTAGTAGTAAAAGTTACCTCCAGAATAAGATAAATTTAGGAATAATGCAATTTCATCTTTTCAGCAAAATTAGTATACCTAATAAGGATTATGGGAACTTTGCTAAAAGTATATTAAATGCAGCAGTTTTTGAGAAAATTGGACACAACCAAAATGTTCATTATATGAGATAGTGAAATTACCATTCAATATTATTATTTCGCTATGAATATGTTGCCATTTAGCCCATAAGTGATAGACGACTAGGGTTCATTTATGGCCGGGTGGAGTTTAAACCTCATCTCTCTGAGGAATGTGATTTGTGTACATTTGAAAGCTATAACCAAGTGGGGAAGAATGTTAAGAGTTGAAACTAGGATAGTTTTATGTTAAAGGCACTAGAATCATGTGAAATGATGCCATTTCCCCAGTGTATACACTCTGTTGAAGGACCAGGCCCAGTTTTCAGAATATCCGTTTAATTAATTGTTCCTCTTGATATGTAATTCCGTGTACTCATCTGAGCTTCTCAAAGCATAGTGTGGCAATGGAAACTAAGCCCCCAAAAAAGAAAAACTGGGCTGCACTTTGTAGCTTTTCCTCATGGAGATAACAATTCAATAATTTAGTGACTCAATACATAAATGAACTTCTTTGAGGGTCTTTAAATGTCTTAAGCCTAGCCTGGCAGGAGGGAGGCATGAAGTGAGGGGAAAACTAAGTAGTTTAAGAGGCTTTATCACAGAGGGTAAATGCTACCTATTTTTTTTTTCATTTATATTGTGAGAATGGGAACACTTGAGTAAAATGGGGATTACAGAAAACTGCCTTCCATATTTATTGAGCTCTGCTTCAACCATATAAGACCAGTCAACTATCCTTGTACTACAGGTGGAGAAACTACAGTTCAAAGAGGTGAAGTTCATACAACTAAGAAGTAGCAGAATTTTAATGGAAACGGAGATGCTCCCTATTCTCAGGAAATCTCAATCTAGTATGGGATATAAATGCACAACACACTAAAGTATTAGGCAAAGTATGAGTGCCATAGGAGAGGTTTAAAAAGTGCTATCAAGATTCAGGGGAAGGAAGAACACATCTAGCTGGAAAGCTAGTAAGATTTTATTTTATTCCCACCATATGCCAGTTACTGGGCTAGGCATCGGGAATATAAAAATGAATAATAAACATCCCTGCCCTCAGGGAGTTTATAGTCCAGCACATTCGGGACAGAGGTAGGCAGACTTGGGCAACACGGGTCTTTCAGAAAACTGTCAGCTGAGTGTCTGCGGCCAACCCGTTCCTTGTTTGGACTTCATTTCACTTTGGAAACCTAGGCCTAAGTCTGGCAAAGAGCCTTGAGACTGGCTTTTTCTATAAATAGACAGCTGGAATTAAGAGGACTTCCTCTGTAGGAATATCAGATTTCACTCTTAGAACTCCAGCCTTGCTTTCCCAGTTTGAGTATGACTTAAGAAAGTGCTCCAAATACAAACTTCTTTAATGAGGATTTTTTTTAAATTCAGAAGGCAAAGGGTCAGAGTGAGCTGATTTAGAACATGGGCTTTGGAGTAAGGTGGCCTGTGTTTGAATCCCAGGTCCTCCATTGTCTGACATTGGGAAAGTCACGTTGCTTCGTTTACTTCATTTGTAAAACGCAATCAAAAATACTTTTCAGGGCTTTGTAAGCAGTACATTAGATACACATCCTAAGTAATTTAGCCCAGTGCACTTGGTGTATAATGAACCATCTAAAAATGGCCGCTGTGATTATTATCAGTTACTGTAATAATACCTGATCGAGGCTTCTCCACAACAGCACTGTGGCCTTGCTTGGAATATTCTCTTGGTGAATGTGGTATACCCCCAAAATTATACCTTAGAAACCTCCAGAATTAACTGAGTATGCATAAGGATGCATAAGGATGTTTCCCTCACACTATGACACAGGATCAGAAGACTACGAAGTCACAGGTAACCAAAGTACTCTGTATTTCTGGTTTTTCATCCTGTGTTTTGGAGCACTTGACCTGTGTCTCTCGTTCTCCCATGCTCCCAGCCTTAACTCTGCTTATTTTCTGGCCGCCTGTTTTTTCAAAGCCCTGTCTCACCGCCATCTTTGCCCTGTCTTCTGAGCAGTGATACGTGCCCGGCATATCTCTTCCCCTCCTGCCAATCTCCCATTATTAAAACAATTCCTGGAAATAAAGCAGAAGTCTTCCATGGTCGATAAGAAAAATGATAGCATCTCTTGGCCTAGTCAGTCCCTCTGTCCTTCACAAAAAAGGAAAAACAAACTGAAAACGAGGAAGACACTGGATGCCGGACGGGAAGGGAATTTCCCAGGATGCTAGTGAGAGGCTATCGCAGACAGCAGGGCGCACCTGCCGACAGAGTGAGCCCAGATATGGCTCCGCGAGAGACTCTGTCAGAAGATGAAATTCATAGTGTACCTGACCCTTCGGAAAGATTCGGACAATTGATGAAAAGTTTGAGATTAAATTATTAAGTACATTGAAAACTAAGCAAAGGGAATATACAAGGCATGGACTCCCAAAAGAGAAAAAACAGTTGTACAGGAAAGGAAAACTATGGTTCATGGCATGGCTTAGTTTTGAACTGTATTTCTATATCCATGATGATACAAAATTTGATGTTAATCTAACCAAAATTATGGTGCAAATGGAAGGATGGGTAAGGAATTGGCTAATAAATTATGGTGCATGTACCTAGTGAAATATTTTACAGGTGTCATTTTTAGAAAGAGGCTCTAAATGAGTTTACCCTCATATATCATATGGTTTTCACCTTTAATTATGCTGTACCCTTGGCTTAAATGCCCTTTTCCTTCCTTCCCCTTTCTTTTCATTGGTATTTTCTTGAAACTACATCCCACAAGAAGGCCCTCTGACGACCAAACTGTTTACCTTCCCCATTAAACTTTAACCTTCCTGATAGCTGGGATTGGGTCTTACTCACTTTTACAACTTCAGGGCAAAGCACAGGGCATAATCAATATTAGGTGCTTAGTACATGTTTGCTGGGTAAAGAAAAGAATAATGTGTCTCTGGCCAGTGTGGCTTAGTTGGTTGGGGTGTCATCCTGTGCACCAAAAGGTTGGGGGTTGGATTTCCAGTCAGGGCACACACCCAGGTTGCAAGTTTAACCCCCAGACGGGCACGTAGGGGAGGCAACCGATCGGTGTTTCTGTCTGACACTGGTGTTCCTCGCTGTCTGCCCCTCTCCCCTCTTCCTCTAACAACAATAAACACATTGTTTTAATTTAAAAGAATAATGTGAAAAATACTTGTGTTATGTGAAGTAGATTGGGAAAACCTACACTTAAGGTTGCTGTGGATCAGACGGGAAGATTCACCTGAAGCATCCAGTGTGACGCCAGGCAGAGGTGTCCGGTGAATAGTGAGGATGGGGCGGTGCCGAGTGCGCTGGTAACAATGGTAAGAGCTGTGTATTTATTTGTTTTCACAGAGAACCCCTACACAGGCCTTGGAATTTGTGGATGGATTTTGGTGTTCTTCTCATTCTTGTTCACACTCGCAACTTTTCCGTTTTCAATATGGTTGTGCATAAAGGTAAAGAATATTTCATTCGCATCTGGGAAAGTGTCAACTCCTAGCCATTGAAACCCACTTGTGTATGCATGTGTAGGAGAGACAGAGGTTATAGTGGCCTGTAATTCTTTTCCTTCCATCTCTCCTTTGGAAAATTCACTCTGGTCACCTATTACAATGGACTCTTACCAGTTCTTTTCAGCCAGTTTAGTCAGACCTTCCTGAGGGTTAGATAGGAGTGCCATCCACAGTGTTCTGGCATTGGGAATGTGGGGTGGTCCTATGAGAAACTCTCCAGAGTCAGGATGCTGAGGTTCACTGCTGGCTCCACTGTTGAAGATGTGACCTTTGCCATGCTTTCTCACCTGTAAAATGGGCCATTGTGAGGATTAAATGAGTTAATGTATTTAAACATACTTATCACAATGCTTGACACATAGTGAGTGCTTCCCAAATGCTGGTTATTTTTTCTATAAAGTGATTAATACTTTGATAGATGACTATCATTTATATATTCCTAGAAAGATAAATGTGCTCTAAGAATTATTATAATCTAAGAAATTAGGAGACAAATGTGAGAACATTAGCTTTTCTTTCTGTATTAACAATGCACAAGTAATTGAATAATGTTAATAGCTGAGGAGTGAGGTTATGGATTTGCTTCTGTATACTATTCTACACTTTCTAAATTTTATACAATGAATAACTTTTAAAATTAGTAAAAAAAGTAAATAAATATCATACTTGGAGGTATTAACCGTTAGACATATTATGTGTGGATATAATCTGGATTATAGAGAAGGAAATGAGTCATGTAACCTCTTTAGAGCAGAAACATATTTAAAAAGCTATGCATATACATATTTGTACTTATATTAAATTATTATTTATGTTTTTAATTTAGATTGTAAAAGAATATGAAAGAGCCATCATCTTTAGATTGGGTCGCATTTTACAAGGCGGAGCCAAAGGACCTGGTCAGTACTGGGATTCTAGGTTGTTTACCTGGAGACCGAAATTCTTTCTTTTACTGCTGTGATTTCCCTTGCGAGGTTCTCTTCTGTTGACTTAGAAAGGAGTTCTTCATGTAACACAGGTTGTATAACAATAGCAGGGGTGCTAGCCAGTCTTGCTATAACCACTCTTTCCTTCCTTCTTCTCCCCTCCCCTTCCCATTGAGCTGATAAGATTGTCGTAGGCCAGGAATAGCTACAGCTGTGTGAGTTTAAGCATGAGAATCCCTACTGAAACAAAGGCTTTGAACCCTGGCTGGTGTGACTCAGTGGATTGAGTGCCAGCCTGTGAACCAAAAGATCAGCAGTTTGATTCCCAGTCAGAGCATATGCCTTGGTTGTGGGCCAGGTCCCCAGTTGGGGGCTTGAGAGAGGCAACTGGTTGATGTATCTCTTGCACATCGATGTTTCTCTCCCTCTCTCTCTCCCTCCCTTCCCATCTCTCTAAAAATAAAGGAACTCTTTTAAAAAATAAAATATAAAATAAAATATAAAATAATAAAATAGGCTTTAAGTTGTTTTTTGGCAAACTTCGTTTAAGCTCTAGCTTCCAGGCTCTGGGAATTCACTGGAGACTCTAACACAGCAATCCCCAGCCTTTTGGCACCAGGGACCAGTTTCGTGGAAGACAGTTTTTTCATGGACCAGGGTGGGGGAATGGTTTTGGGGTGATTCAAGTGCATTCCATTCAAGCTCACCTCCTGCTGTGTGGCCCAGTTCCTAATAATAGTGGCCAGTGCCCTGGAGGTTGGGGAGACCTGCTCTAACACAGTTCCTGCCCTCAAGGGTCTTACTGTCCAGTGGTGGGGCACCAACAAGGAGACAGGTAGTTACAATTTTATGTGATGAGCATTATGATCCAAATAGCTGTGGAAACCCAGAGAAGAGTGCCTGACCTGAACTTGTAGGATGAGGCAAGGCTTTCTGGAGGGGACAACTGGGCTGAATCTTGAGGCATGAAAAGTTATTAGGGGAGGTATTCCTGCCAGAAAGAGCAGTGTGTGTAGGGCAATGTAGAGGAGAGTATTCCAGATTCAAGGAACTGCGGGTTACTCAGAGTGGAGGACAGGAGGAGTGGGGGCGTCTGAAGAGGTATGCTGGGGCAGGTCCCACAAACCTTGTATGGCTTGTTCAGCGGTTTCTATTTCAGGAAAGAGCGCTCTGCTTGCAGCTTAGAGACTAGATAGGAGGAGAGACACTGGAAGAAACAGAAAGATGGCTTGGGAATTGATTGCCCAGGTCTAAGTGAAAACAGAGTGACAGAACAGTGGAGTAAGGCCACGCTGTCCGCAGGCCTTGGTGAGGACCACTCAGGCCTGGGAGTAGGCGAGAGGAGTCAAGGGTAACGTTCCCGGCTTCTGGCTCCTTCGCCGGGATGAACTCATGCCTAGTGGACGAGGTCGATGTTGTGAGAACTGAAGGGAAGAGAAGCCGATGAGGTGTTGATCTCTCCCCGTAATCTTCTGTGGGTCTTGGTTGCAGGTCTGTTTTTCGTTCTGCCGTGCACTGACAGCTTCATCAAAGTGGACATGAGGACCATTTCATTCGATATTCCGCCTCAGGAGGTAAGGCGGTCATTTGCCGTGAAAGACCGAGGTAGCACGTGTGAGAGTGCGGGGCAGTGAGATGTGGCGTGTGCGGGGTTACAGCGCGGGCTCAGCGCCTGTCTGTGCTCACCATCTTCTAGCTGGGGGACCTTGAGCCAGGTGTTTAACTTCTCTGGGCTTTAGTTTCCTAATGTATAAAGTAGAGATCATAATAATAGGACCTACTTTATGGGGTTCTTGAGAGAACTGAATGAGTTATACATAAAGTACTTCAAACAGTGGCTAATAGTGAAGGGCTTTGTAAGTGCTTGTTTTTATAAAATGCAGTGTAATGTTAATGTAAGCATAAGGTTAGCATTAGTATTGTCATTTTTACTCTACCAAATTTCTTCTCTCTGGGTTTTCTGACAGGAAATGCTGTTTGGTATGATATTCTGCTCCCTAAAGGTCTTGATTTTATTCTAGATAAATTGGTTAAAAGCCAAAGAATTACAAACTGTTTACTTGGCATTTTAGATAAAGTATATAATGTTTTAGACTAGTAATTATTTCATGCTTTTTCAAACGACATCATAAACATTATCACAGTCGAAACCGCAGAATCCCTAGAAAGCGCCCGTATAGTTGCTGTGAGACGACAAGATTCCTCCAGACCACAGCGGTAGACGCAGGTCGAAAACTCAGCTCTTTGGATTCCGGGTCCAGTGCTTTTCCCACAACCCCATGCTACGTGCATCCTGCATCAGCTCCTTCGTGGCCCTGGAGCCACGGCTGTGCTGGTGCTTCTGTCTAAGCAGGCATAATAACTATTGCAGACGGAAGGCCTAGAAACATAATGAAGGGAGGGCCAGAAAAATACCGCCAGTGTTTCCTGGCCAGAAGCCAGGTATCCAGCAGGGTGGTGGGGCCTGGCCACGTTGCCTGCTCTTGTCACAGAAAGCCAGAAGCCAGCCTTGTAAGCTCCTTGCTGGTACTGAGCCAAGTAGTTGGTGAGGTCAGACTTCATAGTTCACACATGTGCGGCGACACCAGAAATCATTTTCACCCCCGAGAACAAGACCGAGAGCATCGCTGCGTTCTCTGCATGTTTTCCTGTGCTCCAGGAAGGACCGACTCTCAGAAGGAGCCCCTTTTGGGGTAGCTGGGAACTCGGGCTTTTCCTCTATAGCATTGCAGGCATCTGGCAGGGTCACTGCACGCTTCTGCCTGCCAGTTGCTCTCTGCTTTCCTGCCAGCTGTGGACGCAGAGCGCGCTGGAACTTGGCAGGCAGTCCTTTTTCCCGTCCCCGTAAACGTGCTGTGGAGAGAGATAAACACACCGTCTGCGATAAACAGTCGGCAGGGAGGCCGCGGTGTTGGAAAGCTCCGGCCGTGGCCAAGTCACAGTGTCCAGAATTTGTTTAGAAATGACACACATTTTTCCCATCTTCTCATGGGAAAGAATTACTTTTCACAGAAGATGGTAATGTACTATACGTTTGTTTACAAATCTCCCACTTTCCTTTCAAGTTAGAGTGATATATTTAGAATTATATTTCAAGTTAGAGCTCTGAAAACTTTCAAAAGGGCCTTGTTCACCAACATTTTCTTATTTGATCTTCAAAGGAATTTGTGTAGCATTGGGCAGTCTTATTAGCTCCATCTCACAAATGAAGAATCCCTAGGTTACACAGTTTAAAAGTTTGTAATCCTCACCTGAGGATATATTTATTGATTTTGGAGAGATAGGAGGGGAGACAGAGAGAGAGAGAAAGAAACATCAATCAGTTGCCTCCTGTACACACCCGATCAGGGACTGAACCTGCAACCTAGGCAGGTGCCCTGACAGGGAATTGAACCTGCACTCTCTCATTTTGCGGGACAAGGCTCCAACCGACTGAGCCAGAGCAGCCAGGGCTGGATCAAACAGTTTAAAAGCTAGAGGTCACCAAGGGAAGTACAGGCAGAGTTGAAACTCCAGGCCTCCTCTCACTGTCATGCTCCCCATTAATCTCTGTATTCCAAGGACCCCATTTCATTTTAATTCATCTCTTGTTTATTGACAACTTGCTGTTTATCGAGCATTCTGCTGGAGATAGAGATACAGAGATAGATGCCTCAAGAAATTCATAGTCTCATAGAGAAATAATGATGTGAATCAGTAAAGTCACTGCAGCGAGGTTCAAAGGGATGGGCGTGCTCTGCTGTGTGAGTGAGTGAGTTTCTCAGAGAAAAGGACCCTGGAGCTGTGTCTGGAATGCCGAGTGAGAATGTGCCAGTCTGATATGATGAGGGGGAGGGTGGGCAGGACATCCATGGAGAGGGGACATCTGCACCAAGGCCAGGGGACACGGAGCATGATGCATGCAGAGGTCTACGCCTCATCGTGTATACTGTGGGCAGGAGGAGGGAGGGAAGAGCGAGGCCAGAGGGCCACATGTCAAAGAGCTTGGCGTCCAAGGACTTGTGTACCACACTAAGGCCTTCACCCTGTGGGCGGTAGGAAGAACTGGCACCTTCTGTCCTACGAGGGGTCTCATTTGTTGAATGGTTGAATGAAGTAACGGAATTAATGAATAAATGAACATATCCTAAAGCATGTCCTAAGCATGCTTTATGTAGCATGCTGTAAAGACATTTCTACCCTGACCTTGCCCTATAAAAACAGTTCCCATTCACATTTTGTTCTAGTAACACTGCACTACGTATAGTTCTAATCATACGTATATACCTAAGCTCTCACATATACTATGTTTTCTCTGCCTTGAATACTCTTTCACTATACCCTCCACCCTCTGGAAATTTTTATTCCTCCTTCAAGACTCATTTCAAGGTTCACCCCTGCCACCTACAATTGCTCATTTTTTGCTCCTTAAGCCTTTCTTGACTCCTCAACCTCTTTAAAAGTAGAAACCAAGATTTTTCATGCCTTTATCCCTGGTACCGAGTAGAGTGCCCGCTACGGGGTGGCGTCTCATTTGTTGAATGGTTGAATGAAGTAATGGAATTAATGAATAATGAACATATTTTGTTGGAGACTTTCGAATGCTTTACTGCCTTAGTCCATCTGATCTGCTGTAACAAAATAACAGTCTGGGTGGCTTATAAGCAGCAGAAATTCATTTCTCATGGGTCTGGAGGCCAGGAAGTCTGAGATTAAGGCATTGACATGTTTGGTGTCTGATGAGGGACAGGGCTTGCTTCCTGTTTCAAAAATGACCGTCACACTGTGTCATCGCGTGTGATGGCAGAAGGCAGGGTTCTGCCCTCACGACCTAATCATTCCCCAACCAAGCACCAACACGTTGGGGGTTAGGTTCAACACAGGAATTTGGGGGGAACACAAACATTCAGTCAGTAGCACTTACTAAAGAAAGTCAGCCGGTGTTATGAGATGTTCTATTAGATAGCATTCCTGACACTTATATTAAAGAAAGAGTTGGCAGGCAGACATGAAATCGCTTTCTTTACATCATAGATCCTCACTAAGGACTCGGTGACAGTTAGTGTGGATGGTGTGGTCTATTACCGTGTCCAGAACGCGACCCTGGCCGTGGCGAACATCACCAATGCTGACTCCGCCACCCGTCTGCTGGCACAGACTACTCTGAGGAACGTGCTGGGCACCAAGAACCTCTCTCAGATCCTCTCCGACAGGGAAGAAATAGCGCATAACATGCAGGTGAGGCGTGCTCCGGGCTGCCGCCCGCTAGAAATCACGAATTGAAGCAGAGACTCGATGCTTCTTCCAGAACTTACGCACTGAAGCTGGGGGAGCGCTGGCCTTCCTTTCCTCATGGAAAGGTTTTCCCAAACTTGATGGAAGGGGATGTTTTCCACACAGATAGCTCATGGGTAGTAACACTCAGATGCATGCATTATTTTTCCCATCTAGTGCATATATCTTTCCGGAATTAGTATTAACCCTTTCTTTAGCATAATAGTTCAGAGGCTATTTGTGTAGTGCAAGTGTCGGTAAAGTTGTGTTCTCAGAGCCCCGTGACCCCCTGGTAAGTCTTATGCTTTCCAGTGTTGCTTGAGTCATAGATGATCCGTTAAACCTGACCTGTTCAAGAGCACTATCAATCTGAACTCTTGTTACTTGTTGAGACTTCATTGCGTGTGAAATCTGTGGTCTTAGTCGATACCAACAATTACCATGGGAAATAGACAGTACAACTTCACTCCTCCGCCGCGAGGGGAGAGGCCGAAGCACAAAGAAGGAACGTGGCTCCCACAGAGTCACATCAGCTTGGGACTTGGCTGACCACCTGTCTCAATCAGGAGAGTTTTATTGGAATACAGCCACGCCCATCTGTTTGTGTAGTATCCACGGCTGCTTTTGATCTACAAGGGCAGGTTAAATAGATGCAGCAGACTGAAAATCAGTAATCACCCTCTGGCCTTGTTAGAGAAAGTTTGCCTGCATTAGCTTATTAGCAACCAAATCAGAGCCAGCTCCCCAGTGAGCCAGCGCCTTGTACACTCCAGGCCCCAGTGTGCCAAGTGACCTCAGGCCCCGGGACTGGGACCGACCATTGTCGCCTGCCTTCTCTCTTCCTGCCAGACCACTCTGGACGACGCCACGGATGACTGGGGGATCAAGGTGGAGCGCGTGGAGATTAAGGACGTGAAGCTGCCCGTGCAGCTGCAGAGGGCCATGGCTGCGGAGGCGGAAGCGTCCCGGGAAGCCCGAGCCAAGGTCACCTTTTTTGTTTGTTTGTTTGTTTTTCCTACTGAATTTTCTTTTTAATTAAAAAAAGAAAAACATGTTTGTTATAAAAATTAGAAATACTTCTGAAGTATCTAGTTAAGGTGAAAGCCCTCCCAGCCGCTTCACACTGTATCTCCCTAGAGGTCACCACTCATAACAGGTTGGTGTGTTCACTTCCAGATTATCGCTTCTGGTTTGTTTGGGTTTTATTTGACTGGCTTGTTAGGCTGTTGGCCTGTTTGTTTTACAGACTTAGGTCGCACCGTACAGTTCTGCACCTTGCTTTCTTCACTCAGTATCACATGGGCGTATTGGCACGTCCAGCTTCCCCTCACTCTTTTACTAACTGTGTGTCCTGTGCTTTGTCCTCCCAACCCCCTGTAGAGGACAAGTTCACAGTCCTGACATCAGAGCAAATGGGCTTTGCTTACCCCACCTCACCGGCTTGCTTACCATTCATTTGTTTCTTTTGTCTCCTTTTCTTCTCTCCCTTTTCTCTGGATCTTCTTTTTCTTACTATCGCTTCTTCCTCTCTCTCTTCTCTTTCATTTTTTTAAAAATTTTTCTTTCTTTGTGCTCTGACTGAGAATCGAACAGGCAGCCTTTGGGTTCACAGGCCGGTTATTCAGTCCACTCAGCCACACCAGCCAGGGCTAATTTTTCTTTTTTTGATGTCTGCTTTCTGCCCCCCTCACCCCTTCCTTTCCATCATCATCTCTGCCTATGTCTTAACCCCGTGTAGATGCATGACCCCTTTGAGAAGCGCCAAGGCTGTGGTTGTCAACCTAACCTAGAAAAGAGGCCCCACGGAGATGATGCTGTGTAAGGACACAGGACTGCCTCCCCAGACAAACCCAAGGGCGGGATGTAGAGTCGAGCTGCATCAGAACTGGAGTCAGGAGGAAAGGGAGTGAGTCATTTCATTTCCTGGGCCTCATCGAGCTGCAGACGGTTTGAGGGAGATACTGTCTGGCTCTAGTCGAACGAACACTGACGGAGACGGACCAGCCCTGATTCCAAATTCACAGCAGAGAGATTATCTCCGGCCCAGCCTTGGTCGAGGGGGAAAGTCAGGTGCTAATCTGGGCTCACAGCCCCTTGCCTGTAAATGCGTGGAGGAACAGGGGTGGTTTGGTAGGAGGGGCCTCTGTGGACTTCACAGATCTCCCAAGACACAAGGAGTAAACCAGTTTGTTGTTGTTAGAAAATTAGCAGTAGCTGGTGGTAATTGGATAACCACAGCACCCTTCCCTTAGGATGCCCTGTAAGCCACAAATAGGTCACTGTAATTTCTTAACCAGCCCCAAATAGAGTAATAGTTCATTCGACACAATACACCCAGAATTTTCTGTTAACCAGAAATTTTAGGTATTTCTAATGTGATCACTGATGCTTCTGAAGCTAACCTGGTGATTAACTCAGATCCTTCAAGGGCTTTCTTTCAAATCATCACGTAGGAGACTAAATTGTATTTTTGATAATATTAAACATGCCCTACTAGAATCTAATTATTTAAAAAATTAGGAATCACTTACACCTATAATATGTCATTAATCAAAAGCCTTATTTTCAAGTCACACTGAACTACAGAATTTGTCGCACGTAGACTACATAGAATGCCACGGCCCCAGGGGTCTATAGAGGCCATCTTCTGAAGGTGACACATGCCTGGCCCAGAGGCTACCACCCACCCTTAATTCCCATACCAGTAATTAACCACGGCGCTATTTCCCACTGGGCTTAGACTTGGCCTTCTGGAGCACTTTTGGTAACAGCCCTCAGCTGCTTGGGAGTGGCTCTGAAAATGAAACTTAGGTGCCAATCCACTGCTCAGATTTAAAAAACTTGAAGCCTAGAAAAGCTACATAATTTCCTCAAGGTCGCAGAGTCTGTTAGTGGTGGTAGGGATTAGAAGTCCCCTCTGCCCCTCGTGGCCTCCTCTGGAACTTTCCAGGGTGGACTGAGCCTCTTCTGCAAGTATTCTCACCAGTTAGGAAGGAGAATTCCTATTTCCCTTTAAAACAATAAGAGATTAATGAAGCTGGTTAAAATTCTAAATTACTTTGCTCCCACTGGCCTGGGGCTGTAGGGTTGGCCTGGAAGCAGTCTCATGGCCCCCTGCGGTGATTCTTGTCTGTCTTTCAGGTTAGGGTCCACACATAGAGTCGTCGTGAGTCCAGCCCTTCTGTAAAATGCAGTAACTCTGCAATATCCATAAGGCCATATATTCAAAACCATATAATCAGGTTCTCACGGAAAATAGAGCAGGTCAGTTTCTTCAACTAATAAGTAGCAAAGGATAGGAGAACCGGCAGATTAAGAGACTTCAGAGAAAAATTCCTTTGTTAATTAGGCTTCAGGAAAATATAAATTCAAATCACAAGAAGATGCCACACTAGACATCCACCAGAATGGCTTTAAAAAAGAAAGAAAGAAAGAAAGAAAGAACCAAGTGTGGGTGAGGGAGCTACTGGGACTCATATTTCGTTGGTAAGAGTTAAATTGGTACAACTCCTTTGTAAAACTATCAGGCAGTATGCACCTAACAGAAACACAAACGTGTTTATGAAAAGGCATGTCCTGCAATACTCGCAGCAGAGCCTTGTAACCGCCCCGGCTGGAAACCACCCCGGGGTCCATTGCTAGCTGTGGGGTAGCGGGGTGTGTTCCCGTGAAGGAGTGCTCTGCGACCAAGTGCATGGACATGCAAGTGCTCACGGACACAATTTGAGAGAAAGGAGCCAGTCACAGAAGAGGACAGATTCTCCCACCAGTGAGTTAGCTGAATTCTTGGAAGTTTTTAGATCAACGCCTCATGACTTGAAATACAATCTCCTTCCTTTTTCATAACTCTCAGAAAAATGCTTGACATGCTCTCAAGCTCCTATTTCTGGGCTTGGTCGTCTCTTACTTGAGAGGGTGGAGTGCAAAAATACAGATCATTTTTCTCTGCCCTTCTTCCAGACCAGCCCACCTGGGCTACAGCGGGAGACAGCAGTAATCTCACAGACTTGAAAATGCCAGGTTTTAAAACGATGGTCCAGAAATATAAGGTGTTGATTGATACAGGATTACTGTGCATTTGGCAAAAGCCCCACCTACCCACACGTATCCTGTGTCGCTTTCTAAAATCCTATCCACAATGTATATACTTGGCCGACATGGACTCAGAACCAGTGGTGCGGGGTTCACATCTTGGGCAGCTCACCTAAGGCAGATTTTCTGTGAAGCTTTTCTATGAACAAAGTGTGTGTCCAGCCCAGTGGGTCTGGCTTCCCAGCCAAGAGATTGTGTATTGAATGGTAGTGGGAGGTGAGGTATGTTTGCAGTTGGTCCATGTCCAGACCAAAAAAAAAAAAAAAAAAGAGCATCTAATTGGAAATCGGAGAGGACATGGGGAAAGAATCAGATCCCGCTGTGTTCGTGGCAGGGGTTTACTCGCGCTTCCTCCGCTGTGCTTGCCTGGGACCACAGTTCCATGACTCTCTTCGAGCATCCCTGGCGCCTGCCCCTTCTCAGAGGCTTAAGTAGGACATAATGGGTTTGCCTTGATAAATTAAGTTGTTTAACCCTCTAAACTTGGTCCTCGTCCTCAAAAAGTACTGTATCCTACATTTCCAATCTCACCTAATGGCACTCTCAGGCAGCCGAAACCTAGAAACCTGGGACTCAGCCCTGTTCCCCTTCCCTCCCGGCACCAGTGAGTTGTGCCCGTCTCTCTGAAGCACTTCCATGGATGGCTCTTACTCTCCCCTCTCCTCTCCTCATGGGTCCTCAGTCATCTCTGTTTTTCCTCCTCAAAACCCTGCTGGCCTGCTGCCTGGGAAGCTCTGTGCCGGCCACCTGCCACCGTCTCCGGTTTGATCTCTCCTTTCGCTGCCCGCAGGTCATTGCAGCCGAGGGAGAGATGAATGCATCCAGGGCCCTGAAAGAAGCCTCCATGGTCATCACTGAGTCTCCTGCAGCCCTGCAGCTCCGCTACCTTCAGACACTGACCACCATTGCCGCTGAGAAAAACTCCACCATTGTCTTCCCTCTGCCCATAGATATGATGCAAGGCATTATGGGGGCAAAACACTGAGACATACTGGCCTCACCCACTGGGGAGCTCTGCCCCTCTGAGGATGAAGCAGGGACCAAATTAGCTTTTTAACCCATAAGGAGAGAGTGGGGAGGGAAGCTTAACTGTTCTCCCTCCCTTTCCTTTTCCATATATTGAGTGTGATGTTCTTAGAATGTAGTGACCTGAAATAGATAAAGATTGTTAGCTTGTAAATACTGTGTATGAGAGGGAGATTTATATAAGATAGTCTCTTGCTCTTTAAATATAAAGAAGTTCATATTTTTGCATCATTATGTGATGGGTTAAATCCCCCCCCCTTTTTTTTTCTTGACTTTCACTGAGCCGTTCTACACTCTCAGCCAGGAGCCAGGGCAAAGGAACCCAACCCCTGACGCCCTTGGCTAGAGATGTGCTTTGCAGAAAACAGTGACCCCAGGCCACAGCCAGCTTCTCTGGGCCACATGTGCCTTACCTCTGGGGACTCATACCTAAGGAAAATTTTGTAACATCCGTTTACTCTAAATCCAAACCCTGTTTCAAAATAATCCTCTCTGGAGACTAGACAGCACTGGAGGAAAGCCAAAATCAATGAAAGTGATTGCCCTAACCTTTGAAAGACCTAAATCCGCTATTATAGAGGTCTTTTGTTAAAATAATGTGGCAGGATTTTTGTTGTTAACTCCTTTAGGTCTCTGTGAGTAACCAAATCTCCTGTAGTGTGTTACTCAGATCCGCTGGACACCTGTCACACAGGTGCTGCTGTCTCACTTTGGCCTATTTTCATAAAACAGGCTCTAAATAGTTTTGATTTTTCTAATAAGATTTCCTGAGTTCTATAAACAGTTGTTTTTATAGCCACTTGAATAGCTTCAGGACTAATACTTTTTAAAATGTCTTCGGAAAACCATTACATTTCACTGCATGCATTAACTGTTGTACACTGTGGAATATACTGGTTACAGATCCCACTCATTAAGTAGTGTAAAGAATTCACAACATACTAAGCACATACCATCCAGTGAGTGTGGGAAGATACTGTTAGGCTTAGGACATCTGTAGTAAATGGATATAGATCTTTATTTGCCTCCATGTTCTTGACGCTGAAGGATGAAGCGGTCAGCCCTCTGAACCACAGCTGCTGCGTCTGTGACCCTGGGAAGCGCCTTCCGTGTCACAGATGCCCGTGACCTGAGCAACCTGGCGTTCTCCGTGCCGGCCTAGAATGCTGGCTGATGGACTCGTCCTCTTCGAGGCCGAGTCCAAAAGTCTGAGGCCAGCTGCTCCCTTCCCAGAGCTGCTCAGCGTGTCTGTCGCTAGCCGGGTTACTCTGTCGGTCCCAGCCAGTGAGTGTCCCCTCCCCTTCACCCCTTTTCCACGCTTATTTTAGAAAACCTTGAACCACCACAGATCCTGGCTTAGTTTATTAGATGTATATGGAGCATTTCGATTTGAAACTCGAGTGGCGTATATAATTTGAAAATAATGATTTTATCTCTTTCATGAGGTGGCTCACCCTTAACTACCAAGGACCAGAAAACAAGCACATACTCCAGCTGAAAGTCTCTTCCCAGACTTAGAGTAACAATGCTTTCGGTCCCTTGAGTTTCCCTGTCTCCATGTACCCAACAGTCTCTGCTTTTCTGCCTGTGGATTCATAGCCCAGGAGTCTGAAATGAAATCGCCTGTGGGGCAGGAAGCCTGGGGTGAGGGTGTGAGTGCAAGAGTTTGTTCCAAGCGGCCTCCCTTCCCAACACTGTACACAATAAAGAGTGCACTTCTACCAACTTTCTTTGAGTGAGAGCCTGTTTCTTCCGGCATCCGTGCATGTGGTTTTCTTTTTCCAGAGGCGGCGCGTCAGATGCTCCAGGCCTGTGCTGCCTGCCGTGGCTTTATCACGTGCTTTTCAAGGGCCAGAGGAAGAGAAGAGGCCACGGCAGCCCATCCGGCACCTCCCGCTCTGGCGCGCTTGCCCACACACTTCCCCAGAGAGTTGGAGTCCTCGCACCCCGGACCTCAGCTGGTTTCATTTCCCTTTGCCTTACTCCGAGCAAGAGAGGACTCACTCCCTGCTGCCACCGAGCTGCTCACACGGGCAGACCCTCGACTTGCAAAGGAGAAATCGATGATATAAAACCAGTGGGCGCCACTTGCAACATTCCACCGTTGAAGAGCCGTCTTGAATCGATGGTTACTATCCGTGGAGCACCAGGTACCCAGCTCTGTGCTCAAACTGTACAGGCATTCTGTCATTTTATCCTCAAGACAGCTTGGTGAAGATACTTTATTGTCCCCATTTTACAGATGAGGACACTGAAGCTCAAAGGTTAAAACTTCCAGTCACATGGTTGGTAAGGAGCAGAGCTAGGATTAAACATGGACGGTCTAATGCCAAAGACTCGAGGTGTCAAAATGCATCTTCACGGGACAGTGCCTGCCGCCGCCACCCCCATACACGCACCCCCAGCGGTGGTCACAGTACATGTAGAAAACGACTTTGCAAGACTGTCAGAGTTTATTTGAACTTCAGCTTTAGGCCATCAGACCGAGGCCAAAGCGGAGTCCAAGTGAGGGGAGTAGACTGGGGGTTTGTAACCATCGAGTGTTACAACACACGAGCCTGAGCTGGAGGAAACCCAAGTTTCTCGGCCTTTTGAGCATCGTGGCCCTTTACACTGTGTTATTTCTGTGATGCTCACAGCGCCAGGTCTTCCCAAGCTTGCTCAGATGGTAAATAGTGAACCCATGGTTTTCAAACTTCTTTTTAGCAGCAATTCTCCCACCCCTTTTTTTCCAAGGGAAAGTGTACCTTGCGAAAAGATTTAAAGTGTCTTTTATCAGGATGAATTCTTAAATTCACACACCTAACATTTGTTAGTGTCAATCTGTGAGGCTGTTTTAAAAAACAATAGTCAAAGTTACAAAAGACAATTACAGTTTTAAATCAGTCTCTACATTCATTTCTCCATTTTGTTTCAACTGTCTGATACCTATTATCACTTTAAAAATAGTATCAAATATTTGTAAAGGCACTGAAGCATCTCATAGCATTCTACAGATCCCTGTTTTAAAATCACTGCCCTCGAGTGCTTTCCCCAGTACCCCAGATCCCCCTCTGAGCCTCGTCTGCCTCACCTGTAAAGTGAGAAGTTGGACTCCACCTGTTTGGGTCTCAGACCTTGTGAGAGTGCGCTGGGAGCTACAGAGCACAACTTTGCCTGCAAGGTCAGGGGATGCGCTGACCCCACCACGCTGCCTGTCCAAGAATTTAAGAACCACTGGACCAGATAATCTCTAACATCTTCAAAATTTTCAGCAGCTGGGTTCAGATCAGGCTGGTCTTTGCCTAAAGCAGGGGTGTCAAACTCATTTTCACCGGGGGCCACATCAGCCTCGTGGTTGCCTTCAAAGGGCCCAGTGTAATTTTAGGACTGTATAAATAAATGGAACTACTCCTTAACAGTTCTACCTGGCAGCAGAGTTCGGCTCTGCTGCCAGGTAGAAACAAGGTGCTGGGCCACATAAAACAAGGGGGAGGGCTGGATTCGGCCTACAGGCCTTGTGTTTGCCACCTGTGGCCTAAAAGATTCACACTTGCTGTTAGGATACAGCCCTCTTCAATCCACCCATAGCCAGAACAGTTTGTTGAGAAAGGAAATTGAAACCAATGATAAAACTGAGTTTTTAGAAAGCTCTAGAAAGTTCGTTACTACAATGGAAGCTGGGAATCTGCCCTTAAAGGTGCTAGGAATAATAGGCTAGAAGTCAATTTCTCTGGAAATTACTGGAGGTCACAAGACCAAGGAACCATTACTATTAATGATTATTTTCGGCAATCTGGTCCCCCCAAAAGTCTCCAACAGAAGTGGCCATCTACCGATCACCTATTTACCCCCTCCCTCCATGCTAGGACCACAACTCTGCTTAGGCGCCTCAGCCTTAGCGCTTTCCCTTCAGGGGAAGAGGAATTCGACCCCAGATCCTGGATCCCATAGATCAATCTAACTGGCCCCTGATCCGTCCCGAATGGTAACGTGACTCTCTATGGGCTCTTGAGACCCGAGACCCAAGGAGAGATTTTCTGTGGACCAGGGAACACTTCCTCCTCTCTCTTCTGGGAAAACTAGAAACAACCCTTTCTCTTTTCCTCTGGGCATTGCCCGTGTGGCTGTGAGAGCCAGAACCCCTGCAGCTATCCCACGACCAGCTCGGGAACGGCAGAGTCAAGAGAATTAATGGGCCCCAGATGGCCCAGTGGTTTCTGTCAACCATGAAAGCCCCCCAGACTGTGAACTATCCTGTAGGAGGGCATGCGAGTGTGCTTACCATTTAATTTGGTTCAGGTTGGTTTCCATTGCTTATGGGCAAAAATAACCATTCTAATCCACAGTCCTTACCTCCATGGATGTATTTTAGGTCCTGCTGTGGGCTCGGCTCTTTAGTTACACGCACAAAAAAGGAGAATTTTTTTTTGTTTGTTTACCATTTTTCCACACTTACTATGGGCCAGGCATGTTACTAAGCCACACCTCCCTTCATCACCATAAAGAATCCCAGTGTGTAAGCAATGTTCCTATTCCACTTTGCAGCTAAGGGAGCCACCAAGAGCCTGGGTGAGATTGCACTGCTGGTAAGCGGTGGAGCGAGGTCGAGCTCAGGTCCGACTCAGAAGCCCAGCCGAATTGCCCCAAATAGGACACAAGGATCCCATCCCAGGGCCGTCTCTTTGAAGACACAACCCTGTGGCACCCGTCATGACCTTTCACAATGACTCCCCATTGCAGATGGAGTCCGAGGTCTCTCAAAAACTGTCAGGAAAGGAAACTCCGTGGCTGAGGTGACTGATAGCGTCCCTGACTCATTACTTTGCCCCTGAGGAAAGTGCGAAGTCCAAGAAATTCAGCTGTTTCTGAAAACTTCTTTTCCTGGAGCACTGCAGGGCTCTCTCCAAGCCGCAGCCACCAACACACCGAAATGGGCCATAAACCGCCTTGAGTGCCAGTCAGTGCGAACAGAGAGCATGTGGGCGGGCCCGCTTGGAGCCCCGCCTCCCGGAGGCTTCTAGGGTCCCGGCGAGCTGGCTTCCTCCAGAGGGGCCCCAGCAGCCTCCAGTGAAGGCTCCAGAAGCTCCACGTGGTAAATGCTGCTTTTGTTCCAGAACTTCCCGTTTGTCGAGTGGATTGCTTTGACCACGGCGCAGGTGTGGTGAGGCAGGCAGGCAGGCATTACAAGGTCAAGTCCAAACACTTTCACCTGGTACTCAAGGCCCTTCACAAATTCTCAGCTCTGAGGCCTAGCACCCCCACCCCCTGCCCCAGGGAGAGTCTGCTCTCTGCCCCTGAGGGTAACACCCCCCTCACAGTTTCCTGTCTTTGCACTTCCTGCACACGCCGCCAGACACGACTGCACTTTCCCAGGTTTCACCTGGGAAACTTCACTAACTTCATCACTTCTGCGATGAACCGGCATCTCTGGAGGCAGGGCCCCAGTGAATCTACGCTTTTAAAAATCTCCCTGGGCAATCTGGGTGGCCAGCCAGCTTTGAAAACCAAAGTGTTTTAAAATACACACACACTCTTCCCACCACATACACCCTCACATTGGTTTTTGTCACCTCATAACTTGGGTTGGGATGGGGCTAGGGAAGTGGAATGGGACAAAATGGGGAAAACACGGTGAGAAAAGACTGGAAGGATAGAGGGGAGGCGATGGGGCCTGGCCCCCAGCAGTTCCTCGGATGGTTTGGAACCTCCACGCACAACAGGGGCACAGGCACAAGTCCCTGGGAGTGTCCGAGAGAGACCTCGTGATAATCAAGCACCAGCAGTGAGTCAGGGCTCAGGGGAACAAGGGGGCTCAGAGGAAGCCCCTCCCCCAAACCCCAAAGGTGGCAAATTTGGGGAGCCTCCAGGGACACCTCCCAAGAGCTTCGGGGCAGCAGAATGACTCGCAGGAACCGAAGGAGGCCGGGAAGGTTGGAGCAGGTGTTACAGGGCGTGGTGGCCACGGGGGTGCACCTTGCCAACTTTCCCCTCCACGGAAGGAGCCCCAGCTGCCGGCTTTGAATGCCACCCCCACAAGTGCTCCAAGGCCACGCCTCGCAGTGAAGGGGAGATGGGACACTCCATGGCCCTCCCTGGAGACTCAGGACTCCTTCAACAGCTGAGTGGGTTCTGGCTTCAGACCAGCTCCGACTGAACAGATACCTGCACACCAACGTTTACGGCAGCGTTGCTCACAACAGACAGAGGCGGAAAGGGCCCGATCGTCCATCAACAGGAAAATAAAGTGTGGTATACAGGCACCCTCGCTGTCCAAAATTAGGGCATTCCTGTGAAACCTTTCCTAGGCTAATATGGTGTAAAGCAAAGAGCACCCTCTGCTTTCCAGAAGTTGAAGTCACACTGCTCTGCCTTTCCGAGAGACCTAGGTGAGTTCATCTTTGTGTTAACCAAAGGAAATCTGAAGGTTTTTCACACAGGAGCCATTACCGCACTAATGCAGATCTTTCATAAAAGCGAAGTGGCCTAACTTGATTCTTTGGAAGAAGGGGCACACCCATATACAGTCAGTGCAATGTCGCTCAGTCACAAGAAGGAATGACATTTCCCCACATGTGACGCAAAACGTATGGATCTTGAAAACAACATGCCAAGTGACATAAACCAGATACAGAGAACACATATTGTGACCCCACTCCCCCGAGGCACCTGGAACAGGCATGTTCATCCAGACACAGAGTGGAGGGAAGGTTACAAGGGGCTAAGACAATCAGGGGGGTGGGGATGGGGACAAGAAATTATTGTGTGACGGACACCGATTTGACGTTGGAGACGATGACAATGGTCTGGGAATGGCTACCCAACATGGTAAAGGTATTTAAAGCCGCCTGAGTCGTCCACGTACAAGTGATCACAATGATATGTGTTATGTTATGTCCAGTTTATCACACACACAAAAAAACCCCCACCACGTTGGGACCATACCAATAAAAAAATATTTTTTTTTTACTTCAGCTCAAGGATTCTGCAGAAGCTTTCTCGAGCCTTCCTGGACTGCACAGCTGTGTGAGCTGCCTCCACCCAAGCTCGTTCCCTCCCCTTTACTGGGCTCAGACGGGCGGCTCTGGTGGCTCCTCTGCCCTCCCCGGGTCCCTGTGCCCTCCCAGGGTCCCTGTGCCCTCCCACACGGGCAGTCCCCCGGTACAACCTGTGCACACCTCATCTCGGTTTAGCGCCTGCTTCTTGAAGGACCAGGACTAACACATGGGGTGAACGGAGCTCCTCCCTGGGGATCTTCAGAATCACCAGGACGCACTGAGCCACAGCAGTTTAACACACTTCAAAAAAGCTTTTATTGAATTCAATTCCCAAAAGCACAGATACTTGAGACAATTTTGATGGGACCCTGAATTTCCACAGGGCTGTTTTTGGCTACTGTAAAAAAAACACACACACACATCTGAGTGGCCCTGCTAGAAGGTCTCTTTGAGGGATGGGCAGTTCTAGAAGGCACTGACTAGGGACAGGGATGGGACCTGCCCTTCCTCAGACGGCCAGCTCAGCAATGGCCCTGTCCAGGGGGTCCACAGACCAGTAGTTGTCATCCCAGCCGAGGAACCAGCCCACGAAAGAGGGAGGCTCGGAGCCTTGCTTGACCACGGTGATGGGGGTCCGCCTATCACGATTGGCTGGGTCCGTCTCGATATACCGCTTGGCTGCAGACGCACGTGCAGGGAAAGAAAACCCAGAGACCCTTAGTGCCCCCCTCGCCAGGGAGGGGCAGTTCAGAGCAGGAGTGACCTAAGGTGGTTCTGGTCCTACTGTCCCTGAGGCCCAGTCTCTTCACTGGACACCATTGTCCCCGAAAGGCAATGGTACATGACTCTTCCACCCCCTTGCCCGGGAACACAGGACGGCATGGGTTACAGTTTAACCTCCTGCCTTACGAAGCTGGGATCACTTTTCTCCTGCTGTCCCCTACTGGGACATACTAAAAAACCAGGTTTGGGATTCCCAGTCCCCAAATCAGGTCCACTGAGCAGCCAGGGATCTGCTTTCTGTCACCTAAACCCTAACAAGTCCAGGCCTTGGGCGTTCTGAGAACTCGAAGCAGCTGCTGTCGCTTCCTTCCTTTCCTTGGCTCGAACTCAGGCTTTCTGAAGGAACTGGGCTGTTCTCTCGCCACCCCAAGAGGAGCTCATGAGGGAGGGACCCTGAGTGAGGAAGTCTCCACCCCACTGTCACGGGCTCCTAGGCTGGTAAGGAAGCTGCTCCCACCCTCACGTGAAACAGACACACAGGCAGACTTGGGTCCTCACCAGAGGTCAAGGCTTCTGTCTTTTCCTCTTCTTGAGAATCCTTTCCAACCCAGACAAACACCTAGAGGGGAGATGTGAAGTAAAAAGTGCATGAGGCGTGCAGGTCAAACTCACCGGCGGCGGGGGAGTCTGGGGAGGTTCCAGGCTCGGGGTCTGGACACACCCCCAGCTGACAGAGCCCACAGATGACCAGAAGGATTTGGAACAGACATTGCAAACCAATGATGGACAAACATATTTTGTCTGCCCGCTCATCACCCTATGTCGGTCTGCAACATCCTTCTAGACAAATTTAGCTGCCAGCTGACTATATTAAATCTAGATTTATGACTTCTCTGGGAAACCTGGAGGATCTGGCCACCAGGAGCCTTCCCCCTCACATGGAGGAAGCTGAGCAGAGGCTGCTCCTTGAGATGGGAAGTTCCAGTTTGCCTCAGACTCCACCACTCCTTCATGTCTCCCCATCCGAGCCTACGTCACTCATTAACACCGCCAACTGGGTGCCTTGAGTTGGAGATCCCCTTCAAGAGGCTCATGAATTATCCCTCTGCAGGCAACTGTCTGTTAACAAGTGAGCGGCCGAACATGCTCACAGGCGCAGTCACCTGACAAACATTCACCGAGAAAGAGCCTGCTAGGCGCCAGCCTCTGTGTGCCTGGGCCAACATGGGCCTAAAGCTCAGGATGAAAACAATTCACCACCACAACTGCCGTTCTGAGTCTTCTCACAAGTTTTGTTACAACAAAGAAAACCTATTCAACGTATCATCCATTTTTATGCATATCTAAAATATTTCAAAGAGCACCCGTCATTGATAAAAGAGTACTGGGCAATAAAAAACCATTTTATGGCTCTGTTTGCACCTGCTGCCTACTACACTGGCCCCTCCGCGGCGGGCAGTCCTTTTTGCTCATCCTAGGATCCCCACACTGCAGCACTTCACAAAAGCTGGCGGAGTGCGCGCACACGCACACACACACGCACACACACACACACACACACACAATCGGATCAGGCAGCCAACGGAGCCGGCAGTGACGGGGGCTGACTGGCTCGAGCTGCAGACACTCTGGTGCTGCCCCCGCAACCGGGGATCCCAAGACGCATGTGGGGAGAAGGGTGTCCCGTGCCCGCGCGGCTGCTGTCTCTCCCCCTGAGAACATTGGGGACAGCCGTCCTGACAGCAAGGGCCACTGACTGCCACTGCCACAGGAAGTAAGCCCTGTGGGGGCAGAGAAATGTCTTCTTTCTTTATGACTCTATCCCCAGCATCTAGAAGAGTGTCTGCCACCAAGCAGGCCTCCCCTACGCAGGTAATACAGGGTGGGCAGAAGTAGGTTTACAGTTGTGAGTAGGCAACACACAGAGTTAATAGAGCTATTGTAATAATCAGAACCCGCATGCCTTTTTCCATTCCAACAACTGTAAACCTGCTTGTGCCCACCCTGTACTGGCCGGGTGCACGAACGGCACCCCCCCCCACCAGGTCCTACACAATGGCCTGGCCTGCGAGAGCCCCCAGTCCTCTAGAGCCGAAGGAGGTGTGTGCCGAAACCTCCAGGCAACCCGGGCAGTTCACACTTGCACAGGACATGCTGCTATGCACAACTTTCTTTACTGACATTTTTAGGGTCAGAGTTCACACTTCCTAAAGGCCCGGGAGAGAATGTTGGCCATCTGATTACATTTGTATGGTGCTTCGGTGCTTCCTCCTAGTTTGCAAGGGGGCTTATTTCCATCCCATCTCACCTTGCTGGGGTACGCAAAGTAGGCACCACCACTCCCACCTGAGCTTGAGCAGGCTCGAAAGGGGAAATGGAAAGGGGAAGTGGCTTGCAGCAGTTCATGTGTCTCCAGAAACACCTGGCACTTCGAAGTCCTTCAGTCGTCCACCTTAGGGCTGGGAGTCTAGGTCCTCCCATTCCCTTGGGCCCAGACACCCTTGACCTGTCCTTTACCCACCTGGTCCCAGGTGTCCAGCAGCATGACATCATCAGTGGCCAGGTCTTCCTGCATGAACTCACCAGGGACCTCTTCAATCTGGGAAAGAACAGAAGAGGTTAATGGAAAGCACACAGCCAGCTCTCTTCCCTCCCTGGGTAGGCTCCCCACAAAGGAGTTGCAGAGCCAGCTCTGGACAGCAGGGGGCTCCTTCCTCTGTGCTAGGCCATCAGATCTGCTTCTCTCTGCCCCTGCCACCTGGGGCCCCACGCCTTGGCACATTCCTCCTCCCCAAGGGAAAGCAGGGACTCACCACAAAACGTCCGATCTTGTTGGAGCAGGCAAAGAGGCGGGGAGGGTGGGCGTCCAGTTTCTTGTCCTTCAGCCGTGGGGAAGTGCGGTAGGCAGCCTTCCCACCCAGGGCCTCCCAGAAGCTGTCTGTGAGGGGAGGCCACACAAACAGCCCACTGACATGCTAGCCTCCCCAGCCCTTTCTCATCAGATGCTGGGACAAACCCTGCCCTAGAGCACCCACTGCTCCTGGTCCCCACCCTCCATCTTAAAATCCCAGGGGCCAAAGAGGGACTCCAAGGTGATGACACGGAGCCCAGGGAGGGCCACCTGGCAGTGGACGCACAGTCGGGACTACTTCTGGCTGGAGGCCAACAACAGCGCTGCTGGACGGGAACAACTATCCCTACTCAACCGAGGGGCTGGCTGCGGCTCAGAGACTGAGCAACACGCTCAGCGGCGCATACCCAGTACACGAGTGGTGGGTCCCCCAGACTCCAATCCCCGTTCTTCCCACTGTGCCTGCTCTGCCCACACAGGACTCTTTGAATCTTAAGTTCATCACAATTAAATACAATTAACAATTGAGTTCCTCATTCTCACTCATCCCCACCAGTGACATTGCAAGTGCTCATGAGCCACACGTGACTAGCGGCCACCAAGTTGGACCTGGCAGATAAAGAGCATGTCTGTCCTCTGGGAAGGCCTCGCTGGACATGCTGCTCTTCCCCAGGTCTGCTAAGCACCAAGCAGGAGGGAGTGAGCTTATTAAAAGCAAGATTAGAAGGTGGCACAGAGAGATGTTCCTGACCTCCATTCTGAAATCGGAGGAGGCCCGTGGCACTGCTGGACACAGAGGGGCCAAGGGTCAGAAGAGGCTGCTGGCCCTGGGAGGCTGTCACTCCTGCCTCAGTCTTTCAGAGCTACTCCCTCACGCTTGACCGCCCCCCCCCCCATCCTGCCCCCGCAGCCTTTCCTGACTGCCTGGCCCAGGCTCAGCTCCCCATTCTCTGACTCCTGGAGGCCCCTCTCTCACTCACCAAGGCCCTCCTTTCATCCAGCCCCCTTTATTTAATGCTCTTTAGCAGACAGGCACTGAGGAGAGGTGCAGGATATAGAGCCCCCCGAAAAGAAGGAACATAGGGAAGCTGACAGCCCACAGGGAGCGTTGGCTCCTTGCTCCTTCCTACCTGGCTCGCTGCCTTCTGCCACCTGCACGGGCTGGGCCCGCAGCACCCGGAGCAGCTCCTGAGCCCCGGTCTTCTCCGCCTCGCTGGCTCCTACGCCCGCCCACAGGTAGGCAGCTGAGGGGGTTTTCAGGACGAAGGCATCGTTGGAGTTCAGCGCACCGGCCTTAGGCATTATCTGGGAGGACAGTGCTCAGTTAATAGGAATCGAACAGAATGCTCTCAGCCCCTTCTCACGGCCCAGGACACTGCAGCAGGGCCAGCTCAGGTGGGGACTCGGACAAGCACAAGTCCCCAGCTGCTGTGCCTTCACTATCCCAGCTGCTGAAGGCACAGACTGTGGGCACTGAGAGGCTCAGTTGACGTCCAGAGTCACTAGTGCCCTGTGGCTAGCCAAGGAGATTCTAGAATTCGGGGCTGCATTAACAGAGGCTGAATGCCCAGAATAGAGGAGGTGATAGTCCCCTTCTCCTCTGGCTGCTCAGACCGTCCTGTAGGATTATGTTTGGGTTTGCACCTTCCACCACAAAAGGGACAGTAGCCAACTGAAATGTGATCAGGAATAGTGTCCAGATTGTGAAGAATGAACTACTTGTGAGTAGTGAGCTCCCTGTTACTGAAGACATGCAAGGGGCACTGGGCATCCTTGAAATAGGGGAAAGCCTACGACATACAATCCTGCTGCCAGGGCAGGAAGGTACAAAATGCTGCTTCTTAACCCCCCATCCAACCCCTCCCAATCCTGTGCCCAGAGATCTGTGTGGCAAGCCTGGGAGGTTTCAGGGAAGCCATGCCCTCCTGGGGTCCACGGCCTGGGCGTCAGTTACCTCAACAGCTCGGGTGGCTCCAGAGCTGCTGGCCCGGACCTGGAAGAGGCGGGTGCTGGCGGGGGCCGTCTGCCCGCCCTCACGGGAGGTGCCACCCTTGTAGATGATCATGGGCTTCCCACCAAACAGGCTCATGAGGTGGGCAGGCTCCTTGCCTTGGACCACACGGCTCTGGCAAGAAGACAGGAGAACAAGTCAGGGAAGTAGGAGCATCAGTCCCTCTGTGTGGAACTCCACCCACCCTCCCTCCTGGGCCAGCACAGCCCAGGCCGACCCTGCAGACGAGGCCATCACGTGCATGCTTGTGTGGTATGGAGCTGGCCCTGAGCACGCAGGGCTGGGCAGGGAAAGGGAAGTTCCAGGAAAACTGGAGAGGCCGCTTTGACCTGTGGTCTCCCGGGCACTGCATCAGTCACTCTCCCCTCCCCAGAGAACCTGCCTTGCTGACCCTGAGTTTAGTCCAAGAAGCAAGAGAGCCCATGTTTGCAAATATTCCCTTAAATGGAAGCACAGGGATGGTTCGTGGACATGCTTCCAGGACAGTGATGTCAGCTCCAGGCACAAGAGCCAGTGGAGGGGTGAGAGCACAACCTTCCAGAGCTGGAGGGACCCTCCCGCACGGCCAGGGCACCCTAGAGGCAGGCTGCAGGTATTCACCAAGATATATCGCATCCGCTCCTGCCCCTGCGCCCACTCAGATCCCTGCCTTGGCCCTGAGAGCTAAATCCAGCAGGGGGCACTGTGGTCACTTCCCAGTAGGACCCACCACTGCTGGGTTAGAGCTCAGGTCCCAGCACCACCCTGACAGTGAGAATCCAGGCTTGTGCCTCAACCTCTCCGGGTCTTCCCCTGTAAAATGGGGCCAGGAAGACTACCCCAAGGCTGCTGTTGGGATCAAGTGAGCTAAGACAGCGATCATCCCACGGGGTGCCCGGTACCCAGGGGACACCAATGCCACAGAGTTCAGGGCACAAACCTTGGACCTGAATCTAGAGCCCTGTCCACTCCAAGTGTAAAACGGAGGAAAGAGAAGTCTGTCTCCTTCCCCTTTATCTCCCCAGCCTGGGTCTGCTGCCCCCCAGGACCCCACACTGTAGTCAGGAGAACCTTTCAGACCCTGAAGTCACCTCACATCAGTTATCCTTCAACAACATCCCCTTGTTCTCAGGGCCAAGGTCAACATCCTGGCCACGGCTCCTGGGTCCTCCAGACTCCTGTCATTCTAATACCCAGCATCTCCTCCCACCTCAGGGCCTTTGCGTACACTCTTTCCTCTGCCCAGAAAGTGCTTTCCTTCACTCTTTACCTGGTCAACTCTTAATCACCTGTTAGGCCCCAGCTGAAAAGTCCCTTCCTCGGGAGGGGGAGGGTGGGGGCCTTCTCTAATCCAACTAGATCCCACCTGGGATCTATGTCCTTAGACTCAACACGTAGGTATAAGCGGCCTTCTACGGGCCAGGCTTGGCGCTAAGTGCTTTACAAGTATTAACCCTTCGGCCACACAGCACTCAGATCAGGGAGGGGCTGTTGTTATCTCCCGTTTGAGAACACAGAAGTATAAAGAGGCTCTGTGACTTGCTCAGGGGTGCCCACAGGTGAAGACAGGACTCAGTCCTAAGAGGCTGCTCCTATGGGCAGATCCGAGCTATTCACCAGGCTGTCTCTCCTGCTTCCCTCCCACAGAATCTTAGCATTTCCACTAGCCACACACGCTCCCGTGTGTGAATGAAATCCAGTGTGTGTGGATGCACCCATTTGTGTGTGTGTGTCTGCTGAACGTCTCTCTGCTTCCTAGACTGGAAACCCCATCAGGGCAGGGGCAGGTCTGTGTGCTCATGGCCACAGGAGCAGTGCCAGGCACATGGGAGCCCTCATCAATGTTTGTGGGGTAGATGGACAGTCAGGCAGATGAGTGAACAGACGGACAAGGCCCATGGTACAAACCAAAGGGGCAGTGGACCGGGCTCACCTGGACAGGAGTACCTCCCAGCTCCTCATCCAGCTGGGCAGTCAGGATGGCAGAGGCAGCGACCTCGTCCTGGGTGGACTGAGCACCCTGCCTGGAAGAAGAAGTGACGCCTCACACCAGGGCTCACACAGAGTCCTGAGTCTCAACCTGGGCCTGGACCTGAGAAGCCCACACACCTCCCGATTATGGGTAATCAAACTGACATGCAGAGAGGGTGAGTGATTCTCTGAAGAGCAACCACAGCAATGCCCCTAATAACAAAGGGCTGGGATGGACCCAACCATGGAGCAGAGGGAATCTGTTACACAAACGCCAGCTCAGGCGCTGCCCTTCGGATGGGAGCCTCCCAACACCCTTAGACACATCCCCCAGCCCTGTTTGCCCCCCATGCTTGGTGCCTTCCACACCCCGCCCCGTGGCGTGCGGCCTCGGCCCCTCACCAGTTATAGATGATCTGTCCCTGACGGCTGCCGTGACGGTAGTTGTACAGGATGATGTAGCTGTCACCACCGTAGAACTGCCCATACGTGGTGGGATCCACCGGCACTTTGTCGGAGCCTTCAATTCTCCAGATCTGCCAGAGCAAAGCTGGTCTCAGCATGGAGGGGCACCTCCACCCCCAGATTCAGGCCAGCTGGGAAACCACCCTGAGGCTCTATCACAGGACAAGTGTTTTATAGATGGCTCCACCTGGGCTCAGCCTGAAGTTAAATAAGTTACCCAAATCACAGAGCCACTTGTGTGTCCTGCTCCGAACCCTGACTCTGCACCCCTGCCCCGTGCTCCTCAGAGCAATTGGCCCAGGGACTGCCAGCTGCAAGGTGGCACGCCAAACCAGCTTCCAGCGAGTGTGACCCACGAGGGCTGAGAGCACAGGTCAGTACACCACCCAGATTCAAATTGGCCTCCACCCACTTCGAGGTGGTGTGCTCTGGGACAACCGGCTTAAACTCCATGTGCCTCAGCTTCCTCACATGAAAACTGGGAATAATAAGAGTACCCATCTCGAGAGGCTGTTGTAAGAATCAAGTGAGTTTATTCATGAAAGTCTAGCAGAGCCTGACACAGGGTGATTGCTCTTATTATTAGAATTATTATTGTTGTTATCACTAATATCACATTATCTGCTGCATTACTGAATTGTCTGGACTGTACAGACCACCTCCAGAGGCAGGGGCATCACTAAGTGACCTCAGGGTGATCCCTACTAGCAGATCTCTTTTACAAGCTGTTTTTCCAGGTGGCCACAAGGCCTACAGCGCCACCTGGTGGTGCTACAGAGACACTGAACCCTTTAAATCTCAGCAAACAGAAAAGCCTGCAATCTCTGCATCTTGAAAATTCCTGAAGCTGGTGGAATGGGATTAAACCCCATTCTACAGGTGGGAAAAAAAGTGCAGCTCAGAAAGGTTAAGTAGCTTGCCCAATGTCACACAGCAAGGTTGCCAGGGCTCCTTCCACATTGCCCTACCCTGAACATTTTCACTGCATCCTCCCCTCCCACTCAAGTAATGAATGAATGAATGAATGATTACCAACGACACAAATAATAATAAATAAAAATTAATTTTTTGCTATTTCTATCATGAGGAATGGAATCCATGTTTTCCAGAAGCAGACTCTACCTCATAAACATCTCTGACCCCCACCCCACTCTTCTCCATCTTCGCTGTGACCTTCCTGGTGTCGAGGTCGCCGTATTTTCCCTAAACTATTGTAACAATTTCTACAGGGTCTCCACCTTCATTTTCTTGCCTCCAATCCATTTACAGAGAGTTGTGAAAGCACAGAACTGAGCCTGACACATTTGTACTTTTAAAGAAAGTAAAAGAAAAACTCCGTGCTCACGAGCACCCACAAGTTATAGGGGTAAGTCCACAGCCCTGGACACGGCACTCAAGGCCCCTCCTTGAGGGTGCTCTCAGCACCAGGCTCCCAGGATGACTTCCTGCCTGTGAGGCCCACGGCTCCTCTCTGGCAGCAAATTCCTACATACTCTGAGGCCCAACCAAAGTGTCCGCACTTTGGAGGAAGTGAGGGCGGGATCTGGACATGCCCCCCAGCCCCGCAGTTACCTGTTTCTGGCCTGTGCCATCGTCATCCATGCCGTGCTGGGCAGCCATGACAGTGGATGTGTGCAGGGTGGAGGCATCGAAGGGCACCCTCTCCACATTGGCAATGTGGCTGGAGAGGTAGGGCAAGCCTGGGCCATCTGTCTGGTCTGGGTCCCGCCAGTTCTTGAAGAACTGCTTGAACAGTGGGGTCTCGCCACCCTCGGGAAGGATAGAGACCTGAAAAAGGCCAGGGAAGAGCAGAATGTGGCTGGACTGAAACCCCCAGGACAGCGACCACCTGCAGGGGTCCTTGGGGAGCCTCAGACTCCCAGTCCACACTGAGGGAGGACCCCCACCCCACCCTAGCCCTTTCTCATACAACCTGGACCCACCCTCCCTCTCCTACCTGACTCCAGACTCACCTGGGTCTGCCTGGGGTAGTTCATCTTGGAGATGAAGTCAGAGGCCGTCTTGAGGGCAGCCTTCCTCTCCTCCATGTTGGCCTGCTTGCCTATCAGCAGATGGAGCATGAGGGGCCTGGGTCAGTGCCTTAGAGAGCCACTCAGCAGGTGGAAGAGCAATCTCTGCCCCACCGACTCTGAAGCCTACACACCACACACTCAGACCCGTCCTCCCCCCAGGCCACCTTTCCACGGTTTGGTGTGGGGGAGGCTCCCTGGACTCCACAGTCTGAAGTGAGTCCCAACCCGCAGAGCAGCCCTGCGCCTGGACAGCTCTTGGCTGGCCCACATCAGCCCTCAGTCCCCAGTCCAAGGAGCCGAGATGATGACAATGACGATGACGATGACGATGACGATCATAGCCACAAATGCTCAACTCTCGGTCCCTCTCTCTGCTATTCTCTGTGCGCCCATGGCCTCCCTCCCCTTCTGTCCTCTTCCTCGGGGCTAACTGTAGAACATCTGAGGACAACACTGATGCGCCCACTCAGAAACGCCCAGGACGACGTCATCCAGGAGCCTCCCATGACCAGCACCCAACACAGTCCACACAGAGTCCCACGGACCCTAGCACAGTGCTTCTCTGACAGAGACCAGATCGCCCTCGTGAAAAGCCCCAGCATACATCAGCAAGTTAAAGGCACTTTACGAGTCCTGCAGTAAACTGACCTGTGAACATCATTTAACCCAGTTTGGTCAATAAACTTATTTGACCACAAAGCTATATTTATTTTTTACATATTTTTATATAATGCCAATTAACCTGTCTGAGAACTGGTATTACAACACATTTTGGAAACGCTGATTTTAGCCCAAATAAGTCTGAGACCCACAGAGGCAAATAAAGGACCCTAGATCACACAGTGAGTCAACTGCAAAGCCAGAGTTGTGGCCCGACTCCTGGTTCCTGTTGAAGAGCCTGCCACTGCCCCAGGACACCTGGATCAGCACTCCCCCAGGCTGCAGGGGCTCCCACCCGAGGCCCTGGCAGAATCTGCCAGTCCCTGTTACCTTTCCAGACAAAGATTTTCCCGTCTTTGCCATGGTCCAGGATGAAGCAGTCCTCGGACCTCAGGGCCCCCTGGGCGAAGGGGTTCTCATCAGCCACAAGTGACACGGACATGCTGCCAGCATCATTGGAGACCTAGGGGACAAGGAAGAGCCCAGAAAGCGAGTGACTTCCACCGCCTCAGCCTACCCAGAGGGTGTCCCCAGGCCAACACATGAGTTGGCCCACTCCCTGACCCCCACCGCAAACAGCAGGGCAGAGGGACACCTGGACTTGGGCCCTCTCCTTTTCTGCTTTATCCAACCACATCCGTGACCTACACATGAGTGTCACATAGACACTGCACACAGAAAGGGCAGGGGGCAAGATGCAGGGATGCAGCGTCGTCAGAGAAGGACTGTCCAGTTGGCTGAGAAGACAGTCAGTCTCATCAAAGAAAAATAAATAAAAGCAAAAAATCTAAATGCAGTACAGTGGCCTGGCTTGGAATCTGGAATGAAAAGTTGGGGAATCTGAATGAAGCCTGCAGTTTAGTTAAGAGCGTTGAACCAGTGTTAATGTCTTCGTTCTGACAAATGTACCTGGTTATGCGAAATGTTAAGCAGACGCTGGATGAAGGGTATATGGGAACCCTCTGACTATCTGTGCGATTTTCCTGCAAACCTGAAACTATTCCGAAATAAGAAGTTCATTAAATTAAACAAAAACCAACCAAACAAACAAAAAATGTACCATACTAGCCAAAATTCGAAAGATTCACAATACCCAGTGTGGACAAGGCTCCGGGTAAACAGGCACGTTACAACCCTTGAGGAGGGGGATTTGGGAGCCCTTCCAGAGTACAGTTTAGGAATATGTAGCAGAACTTTAAATATGAGTACGTAGTGTGTGCCAGCACTGATAACTCATCCAATCACAGAACTCCGTTTGTCCTTGCCACCGCCCTGTGATAGTGCTACCACTATGCCCATTTTATTCCCGCGGGGGCCAAGGCGCAGAGAGGTTAGGTGACCTGCATACCCAGAGTGCCAGGCCTGGGATTCGAACTCTGGATTCTGACTCTAGAACCAGTACCTTCAATCACCAACTCACTATTCAGCCTGTGACCTTGCGTGGGAACTTGCTCTACTGCCATCCTTAGCCCGAGCGCACAGAGGGACTACCCAGCCTCGGAAAAGGTGGACACATCCTCTACTGTCCACCGTTAGGGATACGCTGAAATCCGTCCGCTCCTCACACCACAGAGAACACCACAGCGCTGTTCTCAAGGGCCATGCGCGGGTCTCTAGTCAAGACTGACGTTCACAACCACTCGGAGGGCAGAAAAGAAGGCCACCGAACAACATGAATAGTTTGGATCCATTTATATCCAGTAGAGATGGAAAAGTATATAATTGGACACAGAAAGAGGTAATCTGGACTTTCTTTCACTAAAGAGTAACTATGTAACCATGGTAACCTATAGAGAGGGGAGCAGGAGAAGCCGACTTTTTAAACTTGAGTATTGTTACTTTTGTAATTAAAACACATCTAAAAAATAGTACCGGTTATCTTAAATCAGTAAAACTTTCTCTATAGCTATACCTATATATTAATTATATATAATTATATATATATATAATTTATTGGACATTGTTTAATAAAATTATTTAGGTTTCAAGTATAAAATTCTATTATACATCACCTGTATATTGTATCTCTTTATACTTTTGAGCATTGCTTGCTACTTTATTTTCACAGTGAACACGTATTACTTGGTCAGGATAAAAGTCACTAATGTGGTTTTTCTCTGGAGGTAATGACAATCTGTGCCCCACTTTGTCACTTGGCCACAAACAGGCCCAGGGCACAACCCGAGTGTCACAGCTTGCAGGCCAGAGGTCCTTAGCTCAAAAGCAGCCTCCGTTCAGTTTTGAAAACCACAGGGAGAAATTATAAATAAAATCATTAACCATAACCCCCCAAACACACGCCCATTTCTGTAGTATTTCCCCATGTACTTTCCCAAAACACTCCCCGCCTGTTTTCTCTACGGACTCCCAGAAGTCCTGCAAAGTTCCCTTCATGGCCTTCCTCCCCACTTTACAGACTGGGAAACAGTGTCCCAGAGAGAGGACACACGCTGCCCAGACGCCGCCGGTGAGCAAGACCCACATCTGTCTGCAGTCGGTGGTGTTCTCTTGCTCTCCGTGCAGGAGGCAAAGGGAAATAGCGAGTGTCCACTGCAGACACGCAGAGGCCAGGCCCCCAGGCGTGCTCTGTGCACATGGAACTCAGGAAGGCCGAGTCCCTGCCTCCCCATCCCGACCCCGGGAGACAGGGCAGAGGAGGCCCACCTTGAAGAGCTTGGCCAGCTTGCGATTGGCTGCATCCTCCTTGGCTGTGTCATCAGTACCCTCGGGCAGAGTGGGCTTAGAGCCCAGCACCTGCAGAGATGGAGAGAGGGAAGAGAGGGTGGCTGTGAGCTCCCAGTGGCCTCCTTCCCCAGGGAGAGGCCTGGGCCCCTGACAGAGACCCCTCCACAGGCAGGCAGAGACCACGCGGACATCCACAGTGACCCTCCACCGAGGGAAAAAACTTCTGAAAACATCCTGCACCACTTCACATGCCTCTCGTGCATACAGCTCAACCACATGGGCCCTGCTCCTCTGTCCCCAGGACAGCCCTGCGGAGAGTGAATCTCCCATTTCCTCCTGCGGCGTCCAAGAACGAGAACTATGGCTACGGAGCACACCTTCTGACCCGTGCCTTTACGGGACCCCACACCCATGCTGGGAGGCACAGATTATCACTCTCGTTTCACAGAAGAGGAAACCAAGGTCCAGAGAGATGGGGTGACTTATGAACACAGCTATGAGGTGGCAAAGTGGAATTCGAACCTGTGACTCCCTATTTTACTCTTCCTCTCTGACTACCTCGACCCTTCACAGCCCCAGCTACCACCCCTCCCAAGCCTCGGTTGTGTCCGGGCCCCTCCTTATCATAATCACCCTCCTACTCTCTGAACACCAGAACTCAACACCCCTGTGCAGGAGCCAAGTGGCATGGGGCAGAGCTCTTGGCCCCCTCCACTTCCTGGTGAAGTTGGCCCTATCGACATGGTCACAGAGCCAAATGACTGACACTCGTGTCACACAGTTGACGAAAGGGCCATAAACTACCAGGAGCGGTCAGAAGAGACCAGAGGGACTGGGCTTCAGTTGTATTTTCTGACGTGGCTCCAGCACCAGGTCTGTCCTCAAGAGCGGCGGAGATGCTGTCCCTCGGCCCCTTTCAGGGGTCTGGCCTCCCAGCTGGAGGGCGTGGCTCCCGACCCCAGCAAACACGGGGGCATGGACTCCAGCCCACCTCTCAGGGGAGTCTGGGAGTTGTCGGGGCAGCTGCTTCTCCCCACTTCCTGGAGGGTTCCAGCGTGGCAGAAAAGCAAATTCAACTCAAACTCGCCTGCTAAATGGAAGAACGTGAAGGGCACCCTGTCTTCACACTTGGCCCCCACCCTGCACCCCTGGGATGTGGCTGTCAGTACCTGGAGCATCGCCTGAGGCTCGGAGCCCTCCTCAGACACATGCACTTGGGCCCGGCCACTCCGCTCGTTGTCCCGGATGCCCTTGGACACCTGCGTGGCCTTCAGCCTCTCAAATCGGTTGCTGTTGGAGCCGCACCACTGATAGATGTCCTGTAAGACAGGGACCCCAGGTGAGGCAGTGGCCCACTCTCCTGGAAGCCCTGCCCAGCGCAGGGCGAGGAGGAGACTGTGGAGTGCGTGCGCACACCCAGCACAAGGAGTGCCTTCGTGTGCACCAGACTACCTGAGTGCATGGCTCGGGATGAGTGTTTTTCACAGGTACAACCACACACAGCATGTGTGTGAAAATATCTATTTGCTAGTGAGAGCAGAAATCGGTACAACCAACTTGGAAGACAATCTGGCCATACTTACCAAAGCTCGGTCCATCGATAGCCTATGGGCCAGCAATCCCTCCCCCAGGACGTCCACCAAAAGACCCATGTAAGGACATCGGAGTAGCACCACATGTAAAAGCCCCTCACCAGAAACTACACTAAGTGCCATCTTAATATAAAGCATAAACGGACTGTGGCACATCCAGCCACTGGGATCTGACAGAGCAAAGAGACTGATCAATCTACAGTATGGACAGATCTCAGAAATGGAATGACGGGCAGAAGTCCAACATAAAATAGAAAGGTTCCATGTGTGTGAAGTTCAGAGAGAGGCAAAACTACCCTGTGCCACTGAGAGAGTTGATGGAGGTTATCCTTGGGGGTGATGGGACTGGAAGGGGGCAGGAGGGGCGTTGTGGGGGCTGATGACGTTCCGTTTCTTGATCCGGGTGTTGGTTACACGGTGTGTTCACTTTCTGAAATCCACAGAGCTGTGCACGCAGGATTCACGCTCTTCCGTGTGCCTGTTATACCTTAGTAAAAAGCTCACGCTAAATAAGTATGTGCCTGCTCTTGCATGGACACTACACCACACGTATGCATGCTGTTGGGGTGCGGTGTCTGTCCATGTTCATCTGCAGGTGTGAGAACATGTGGATCTGGCAGAAATGGGTACACAGCATCGCGCACCTGTAAGGTGGGCCTGGGAAGTGCATCCTACACACACTGTCATAAAGAAGTGTTCATGTGCAACTGCATGAGTGACACATACACATGTGGGTCCTTCACCAACACACCCAAGTTTACATGTGTAGACATTGATAATGGTGCCAGGTCCATGCCTGGCGGGCAACAGCCTCTAGTTTTTGCTCATGCCTGCCATGCATTTTTAAGTGAGTGACCCTATGTCAAAGGGTACATGAGACACGCATATGAACACAAGACAGCAAGGAGCCCACGTGTGAATCGAAGTCCAAGTGCACTGTGTAGGAGGTCTGTGACCACGAGCATGACGGACTTGAGGGTGCATGTGTGGGCACCTCTGAGTGCCAGGCACATCTGTACCTGAGGTTTTGCTGGTGTGTCTAACTCATGTATAGAGCACGTGTGCGCATGGGGCTCCCGTGTCTGTGGCTTCCCCTGTCTGTGTCTTTGCATGTGTTAACATGAGTGTGTCTACCTCCCCAGAGCCAGGCCTGGCCAGCCCAGGAGTACCACAGTGTCCCCTGGGAAAGGGCAGGGCAAGACTCACGTTGCCCAGGTCCAGGATGAAGCAGTCGCCAGTGTTGAAGCTCTCCCAGGACACAGGCACCTCAGTGGCACGGACCACACGCCGCCCTTTGACCTGGAAGAGTCTCTGCACCACCACCTCATTGGGTACCACATGCTTGAATCCTGATGCCACGCCTCCTTTCTGTTGGGTCAAGCAGACAGCGTCAGTCCGGCCGATGGGGTCCAGGGAAGCAGGTATGGGGAAAGGAAGAGAGAGGGTTGAGTTGAAGGAAATCCTGGCCTATGGACTAGAGGCCTTCCAGAAGATTCCATACCACCTTTTTGCCACTCCTCTGAATTTCATGCTACAAGGACCTCTTTCCTGGATCAAAAAGCTGCAAACCTTCCTTTCTCAAGGCCAGCATTTCCCCAAGGATGTTCTCTGGAACCCTAGCCCCTAAGACATTCTTCAAGAAAAGGGTTCCACGGGGGTAAAGGAGGAAGGGCTTCCACCAAGGCCAGAAACGTACCCCCTCTTTGCTGCCTCACTTCACAGAGTGAGGCCAAGTCTGACTCTCGCCACACAGACGCCATGAAAGCAAGGGGACAAAGGGAGCAATTTTAATTGGGCTCCTATTATGTCTACACACAGCAGCAACATGGAAGTGTTTGTGAAGCGACAACAATGCCCACTGTTCTGGGCACTTGCATGTGTCATCTGTGAGACAGCTGTCATTGTCCCCAACTTACAGATGAGGAAAGTAGAGCCCAGAAATGAAGGGATTGGCCCAAGATCTCACAGGGAGTAAAAGCTGAAGCTACAGCTCAAACTTAGATGTGACTGAATCTATAGGTTCTTCCTTCCCCGACATCAGGCCTTCTTAGAGCAACAGTTTCTAGGGTCACCCAGGATGAGAGGCAGGAACAAGCCATTGTTCAGAGCCAAATCTTTCAAGTAGAAATTACATTTTCCTGTGGCGAGTGGAGCGCCCTCTAGTGTCCTTTCTTGGTACCAGCATGAGACCTTTCAAGAGCATCCCCTTGGGCTCAGCAGGGTTGCCAAGGTGTTCAAAGGGCCTTCTGCCCTGCTTCAGGGGCCCTCCTGCTGAGGAGCAGATGAGGAAGGGCAGCTTGGGGGAAAGGTGTACCACCCTATGCTCACCTGGTAATGGGATGCCACTCACTAAGTCCTTGCCAAGGTCTAGGATACCTGTTTTCTGGATATGCAGTGTGGTGATTGCAAGCCGCAGGTAGAGGTCTCATTACCCCACTTCACAGGCAAAGCAACTGAGGTACACATAAGTTAAGTCCAGTGTCCATGGTCCCAACTAGTTGGTGGCAGTGCCGGGTTTTACCCCCAAGCTCACTGTTCCAGGGACCCAGCCACTCCCAAGTCTGCCAGCCCAGTCATTCCTGCATGTCTGTGGGCAGCCCGGACCTGGGGGCTTCCTTCAGCTGGAGGTAAAGAGACAGTGGATCTAGAAAGTCCGACTGTTTCCATGGACCCCTCAGAGACGAGAAAGTGGAGGGAAAAGAAAGATCCCGAACTTCTTTTTCATGCATCTCTAAAATATTTCATTTGTTCAAGCATGCCTTTTATTTATTTAAAAAAAACAAAAAATTTTTAAAGGGTTGGTTTGTGTCATAAATCTTGGTTCCAATAAATTATCTGTATATAAATGTATACAATAAAACAATACTTGATTTTTAATAATTCTGGGCATGCATTTCCTGATGAATGAATTCTCCTGATCTATAAAATTAGACTTGAAGAGGCAAGTTTACAAAATAATAAAAGAAAGCTCTTAGAAGACAGTGGATCTACAAATGCAGTAGGCAGGAATTTTTTGAAATTTTTACTATTTGTTACTATTTGTACTATAATCTTTAGGATTGTTTATTGCTTTGTATGGCCTAATCATTACGGGGGTAGACACTAGCATCAAATTATTTGAACAAAATTTTATAGGACAAGTTGTGTTAAAAGCCACTTACCAAATTCAAGTAATGATATATATATCATAAATATAGATCATTCTATACCTATTCAAATATACATACCTATGCGTTCACATAGAGAAATTACCCACTGTTCAGTGTACATTTCCAAGAGTAGAATCATGGGGGACTTTTACTTTTGAAAACCTGTATTTCTATAATGTTTGACACTTTACAACAAGCTTGTATCATTCTTGTAGTCAGAAGAAGGAAAAATATATGTATGAAGATTTATATTTTTAAAATATTGAACTGTTTGTAAAACAAAGGAAAACGAGTGACTAGGGCTGGTCCCCTCCACCCTCTAAGGTGGAGTTCCTCATCTGAGAACTGGGAGCAACAGGGGAAGGGTCCGAGTGGTTCGGTGAGTCTCCCATGGTGCTCGTGAAGGTCAGGGGTGTCTAGGATCAGCCAGCCCAGACTGTGTTTGAACAAAGGGTTTCAAATAACCCAGCCCCAAGGGGTCTCTGGGGTTCTGTCTGAAGTAGAGGAGGAAACACAGGGAAAGGGAGAGGAGGAAGAGGACCGATCAATGGATTCTGAAAAGTGCAGACTCTTTAAAAAGGATTTGAGTGTTGTAGAACAAGATGAGACAGGCCCTGTGACAGCCCTTCTTGTAGTTCCTGTCCCCTTCCTGCCCCTTCTCCCACCTGAGGACAGAAGTGGCTCTGAGGTGCAGGCTTTCACAGGAACAAGTCTTGCATAACAAGCTCTGCTCCTCAGGGATCTATAATTGATGAGGGCTCCAGGCCGAGAACCTTGGGCTGAGCCTGCCAAGTGCGGGGGCAGCCGGAGGACTTGCTGAAGGTGGAAAACAGGACTAGCTTGGGACCTCACATTTGCACCAGGAGCCAGGAAATTTCAGGACTGAAGTCCCAAATCTGGGCCTGGGTTGGGAACCCATTCCTCAGAGTATGGGTCAAAAACATCCTGGAAAAATCCCTAGGAGATGGAACAGGCTTGCTAAACATGCAAATTCCTAGGCCTCATCTGCGCTAAGATCATGGACCAGGGGACCCTGAAGTGTCCACTCTGAACCAGCTCCGTGCTGGCCCTTCACACCTAGGTTGGAATCCCAGCTCCATCACTTACCAGATCTGGTGGGAGAGGTCAGAGGACAAGCTGCTTAACTTGTCCACAAAACAGCAACAATAAACAGGCACTTGTTACATAATTGATACATGTTTGCTGAACGAATCCCAAATGGGGAATGTGTGAGAGCGCACACCCAGAGGCACACAACTGGCCAAAACCTCACAGTTACAGAGGTGTGGCCTTGGGACCAGAACCTCAGTCTCTCTGGCTCCTGGTCAAGTGCTGTTTCCACTTCCTGCTCCAGGAGCTGCAAAAAGGCCAGGTACTTCTTTAGGTCAGGGGACCCTCTCACCTCTCCTTCTTCAAGGTACCACAGCCCCAGAATGGGACAAAGGAAGGAGGGAGCGCTGGACAGCTCTGCAGGAGCTGTGGGCACGTGTGAACTGGCCGACAGGGTGCACTAGTGAGCCCCTGGAATCCAGCCCAGCTCTGCCCAGCCCAGGCCCTGTTCCCAGCACACACCCTGTCTTTTGCTATCTCAGCCTCACTAGCACTTTCCCATCATCAATTCCCTGTGCTTCCCTGGGCAGACAGGGTCACCACCCTGTTTACACAAAGGACCCTGAGGCCCAAAGAGGGACAATGGTTTTTATAAAATCACATGGCATATCAACATCAACGTGGCTTGAGAGACAGGTTAGTGAATGAAAAGAATGCTGGGAGTCAGGAGATCTGCGTTCTGGTCCCAGCTCTGGGACTGACTTGCTGTGTGACCCTGGGCGAGTTGTTTAATCACCCTGTGCCTCAGTTTCCCCTCTATCCCTGAAAATAAGAGATTTGAACTCCAGCTTCATAAAACTACAGCTTTGCCTGAGCCCTTCCAAGGTGCCAAACCCCATGCAAGGCATTTCCCAGCTACACCTTCACTAAATCCTCTTCCAAGTCCTGAAGGGCAGGTATAACTTGCTCTCCTGTAACCAAAGAGGAAAGGGAGGCCAAGCGGCTTGCCAAATGTCACACTGCATATTAGGGCACAGCCTCTCAGGGCTCCTAGCTTGATTTTGCTCAGCCCCACTTGGCTGGGACCTGGGAGAGAAATCTGTGTTGGTTCAGAATCATTAGAGTTCAAGTTCAAGGGGAATTCTAATGAACAGAAAGAGGAATGTGATCCAGGGTGTCCCTTCAAATACCTAACCTGGAACCCCCTGTTGGCAGGGTACAAGAACTCAGGGGTGCAGAAATAGGACTAGGCCCGAGGCCAGGACAAGTGAGTGGTTGAGTTTCCACCCATGGCACCCGCTTTCTGCTGAGGTTAGGAAGACAACGCTGTAAAGTGATGGGGAATTTTCTTCTCTTCATTTTAAATAAGGAACCAGACTCAGAAAGGGAGTGTGATTTGTCCAAGGTCACACAGGAAGGGTACAGGATGCAAACTCACGGCCAGTCAACTGCAAAGGCTGAGCTCTGACCTATCTGCCCACATCACCCCACAAGGCTGAAAGGAGAGTGGACCCAAATGAGTCCTGCCACTGGTGCATTTGTCCCTGCCGCCCAGGACCCACCTTGTATTTGAGGCCGGACTTGAAGTAGCCGAGGAAGGTGGCCGACTCGAAGCCCTGGACCTCGCGGTGCTGCACAGCCCGACCGTTCAGGTAGTCGTCCAGCTGCACGGTGAAGATGGCGGCCGCCCCGCTCTCATCCTGGCTGCACTCATTGCCTAGGGGACGTCAGAGCACCATAAGCCCAGCTTCTGGAGAGTAGTCCCAGCCTCCTGTGGAGAAGGAGCCCAGAGCCCCCAGCACTGTGCTGGCCTGGCTGTAGAAGCTGGGCAAACCCCTGCCTTCCAAGAGCCTCAGTTAATTCATCTGTATAATGGGGAGGCGGGGGCCAGACTCCATGGTCTCTAAGAGTCCTTCCAGCTCCAATATACCCTCCTACATGTACCTCCTTACCTGTCCCCCTGCACTCACCCAACCCTGCTGAGCATGAAGTCCTGCCTGGAAGCAGAAATTCAGATCAGAAACTCAGGCTCAGTGAGGGGGAAGGACTTACAAAGTCACACAGCAGAGCTGCGGCAGGGACACCATGCTCCTGACTCTGAAGGGTAAACTGGGGCATGGCTGGAGCTGGGGAAGCTATGGAGGGGGCTCAGGGTCCCCAGGTCACCCCAAATTCTGAATGCTGTACTAACTTGAACTTGTTTAACTCTTACAACACCCCTGAGAGATAGTGGGGCACCACCATCATGGCCACTTTACAGAGGCACTGAGTGACTTGCCAAAGGACAGAGAAGGGCTCCGACTCGAGCAGGCTGGCTCTAGGGTCTGGGGGGATGTAATCCCTAGCCACGGCCTGGCACACACTTGATGCTCAGCAGTCACTTAGCTCCCGTGGGGCTGCTGGGAGACCACACCGCAAAGCGCTGTGCCTTATGGGGCTGGGGTCTAGCCTCACCCAGCCAGTAGTGGAGGTCATATTGCAGGTTCCCATTCCTCAGCTGCACCGTCTTCAGGATGACATAAGCGTCACCTGTGAAGAAGTCTCCATAAAGGTTGGGGGGCACAGGCACCAGGTCAAACTTCTCCACACGCCAGATCTGCAGGCCAGGCTCCTTTCCTGCCTTGAGGAACTCGGGGTGTTCCACCACCATGCTGCTGGGCTGGAAGAGACAGGGCAGACAGAGCCTGAGCAGGGGCCGAGGCCCTAGCAGGGAGAGAGAGCCTGGGGCACGAGGGAGGGTGGTTTCTAGCACCAAGAGCATCACACTTGAGCCTCTGACTCTCCCCACCCCCAAGGCAGGCCTGACCCCTTCTGCAGCCTGTCTGGATGAGAGAGCAAACAGAGCAGAGTATAGGCTCCAGAATCCGCCCTTGGCCAAGCGTCTGTCTCTCCTACTCAGCTCTCCGGTGACAGGGAGGCAAAGGGTGCTACCTCTTTTCTTCCCTTCTTAGTGCCAATTGGTTGGGAAAACTGAGGGACAGAGTGGTGAAGTGACTCTGCCAAGGATCCCCAGCGAGGAAGTGGTGTAGGAGGAATTGCCCCAAGCTCTAAGAACACCAACTCTGGGAGCACGGGGAGACCCCCTCAGGTGGAAGTGGTAAATCTGGGGGTCCCCAGGGGCTCAATGTGTTCCCTTCCAGCATCCTCAGTGGCTCTCAGAACTAGGAGGCTCCTAAGAGAGCTCATCATTCCACCGCATTCTGCAGATAGGGGGAAACTGGGGCCCAAAGAGGGGAGGAGACTGGCCCAAACCACACAGCCTGTTTGCTTTGGCTCTTTGGAAGCGGGAAGATTTCCCATGCCCCACCCATACCCCCACCATACCCGAGGAGGGTCTCAATGACTTAGCCCAAGTGGCCTCCTGCGCTGTCTGCCTCCTCCCTCCTGCCCCCCAGCACCCCACCCCAAAATTCCATTTCTTGGAAAGGTGGAGAGGATGCAGCCAGGGTCTGCAAGAGCCTGCTGGAGACCAGGTGGTCAAGGATGGGGGAAAGGCCGTCAGACATGCAGGAGGGCTGGAGGTGCAGCAGAGTGGGACTGTTAGCCTGGGGCCAAAGGGCAGAACTCAGCAGGCACGGGTCCCCTGGCCGGAGAACAGATCTGGTGGGAGAGGTGAGGGAAACCAGATGGAGAGAACTCAAGCAGAGGGATGGAGAAACCAGACAGGACACAGGAGATATCAGAGAGAATAAACAACTGTAATGATGATAAGCAGGCAGAGGCAAGATCATACAAGGAAGAGCAAGAAAATATTGGCAAGGCAGAAATAAATCGGAGGAAAAAGAGAACCCTGAAATGGGAGAAATGAGAAGAGGGAAGGAGAGAAATCGGGCAGAGGGAAAGAGACACTGGAGGAGAAAAGGGCAAATCAGGTGGCAGGGATGGGTCAGGAATCAGAAGGCGGAGAAGAAAAAGAAATCCGGCCAAGGCGAGGTTAGCCTCTGGGGGGGCAGGGAACAGCCAGGTCCCAAGGCTCCCACCCCCCGCCATGGGAGCCCCGGAGGCAGCAAGAGATACTTACAAAGCAACAAAACAGTTTTTCCATTCTAGACCTGAATTACTCCCCTTTTCCTAGTGCTGTATCTGCAAGAACTTACAATAGAGAGTTACTCCGGGAGCCCCCAGGCCCCCTGGGCACTCACCCGCCCTTGAGTCTGTGGTGCCGAGGTCGCCACCCGCGACGCCACCCGCGACGCGGTGGCCACATGGGCCTGCGGCGACAGCGCGCACAGCGCCAGGACCAGGGCACAGAGCATCGCGGGCGCGGAGCTTTGCGGAGCCATGGCGGCAGCGACTGCAGGAGACCCAGCCGGCACCCGCGGCCTCCCGGTCACTGCTCTTAAGTAGTCGCTGGCCCATCCCGCCAGAGCCAGGACCGCCCCGACAGGAGAGCTCGGGGGCAGGGCCGAGCCTGGGCCCCAAGGGCCCGCCAAGGGCGGGGATTTGGCCTGGATTTTGGAGACAGCTGAGTTCGCACCGGGACCAACCCAGTTGGGCGTGGCCACCCTTTCCCACCCCCCCCCCGACCCCCGCAGCGCAGAGGGGGCGGAGACCAGGCACAGAGCTTAGCATGCAGCAGGCACTACCTCTGTGTACACTAAATGGGCACATTCACGAAAGGGAGTCCCGCTCAGCCTCCTGTGAGACCCACGCAAGGCCACTCCCACATCCACACCTAACATCTCCAGCATTTATTGAAGGCTTTCCTTTATCCTTTGCAGCATGGGTATAGCGACGGCCGCATCTTACAGAGGGGACCACTGCGTGCAGGGTACACAACCAACCTGCACAGCATCAGGAAACCAGACGGCCAAGATTCCAGCCCAGGCACTCAGGGGTGGCCTGACCACCCAGGCAGCACGGGCACCACCATGGGGAGAAGCAGCCTGCACCCCTGGGCCAGCAGGACCCAGGAAGGGGCAGGCAAACCTCGCAACTCCAGCAGCTGCAGGTTTTCCTCCAGTCAAGACCACCCCCTCTTTTCTTCTTTTTAAAAAGTTTGTGTTCCTTTTTCTTCAGCATTTCTTTGTATTGGTTCCAGGTGTACAGAACAGTGATTAGACGATCAAGAAAGTTTTTATTTTTTAAATGCTTATTTTTACCAAGACTTAAAGTAACATATTTGTACACAGTTGTTATCTCTCAACCCCACATATTTCTCCCCAGGGGCAGAGTATTTACCCCTGAGGATGTCAGCGTTTACGTTCAAGTCTGAAGTAGCAACTCCTGTTGCTTTTTGTAGTTGTTTCTGATTTTGTTTTGGTTTTTGGGTGGGGCTTTTTTTTTTTTTTTTTTTTTTTTTTTTTTTTTTTTTTTTTTTTTTTTTTTTTTTTTTTTTTTGGTTCTAGGTCCTACCTCGTGGCTCCCCGAGAGAAGACAGGGCTGTAAGGCTTCTCCCCACTCCTCCACCCCCTCCCCATTCCTGCACCTCCCATGCTGAGGCACACGGTCCCTGAGTCAGGAGAAGTGCGATTCCGACTCGCCTAGTCCCACCAGCCCCTCTCCTCCCTCCCACCACCCTGCTGGACCCAGCTTCTCTACTTCCAAGGTCTCGCTGCATCCCAGCACTCCACTCTCCCCACAGTCCCCTGCGATGACAGGAAAGAGAGCTGGGGAGTCGGGGACCTGGCTTTGATTCCCACCTCCTCTGTGTGCAAGTTATTTTCCTCTCCTACGCCTCCAGTCACCTCACCTACTAAGGGGCACAGTAGTTCTCAGGATTCAATCGGTCTCTGCATGTGAAAACGGCCCGGCTGACAGCTAGATACATGGGAGCTCCCATCCCCCTGCCCCACGGCCAACAGTGACCCACCCCAGCTCCTCCTGGAGCCCAGCTTCCAAGTAACCAGGCTCAAATTTGCCCTCCACCCTCCACAGCTCCCTCCTACTGAAGAGGGTCTGTGGGCTGGATAAAAGGCTACAGGAACTCACACAGAGTGAAGAAGATTCCAGAGTATAAGGATTATAAGAAGACTTCATGGAGAAAGGGACTTGCAGGCTGAGCATTGAAGGACAGGGAGGACGGAGATGAAGAAGAGGCATTTTCGGAGAGGGACCAGTATGGGCAAAGGGCAAGCAAACACAGGCCACATGCAGCGAATGGTGGGGGGGATCCGGCCTGAAATACAGGGGGGCAAGAGGAGATGAGGCCGGGAGGGTGGCAGGAGTCTCGGGGGCCCATGTGCCACATGGAAGAGTGCCTGTGGGAGAGGGGGGGTGGATGGTGGCCGCAGAGAGATGTTGAGTTCTCAGGGCCTGTGGAGCCTGCAGTGGGCCAGCTCGGGCCTCAATTCAGAGAGCTCTCCCCTCTCCTTAGGCATTCCAGAGGATTGGAGGATTATAAAAACCCCACAGTTCTCATATGCTCTGATGGAAGTGTAAACCAGCTTTCACTTTCCTGGATAGCAATTTGATTACCCAGATTCAAAACACACAATGCAACCACAGACCCACTTCCTTCAGAATTACTTACAAAGGCACACAAAAATATACGTGCAAGGGTGTTCACTGAAGCATTGTTTGAAGAAAACTGGAAAGGACCCAAATTTCCTGGTTAAATAAATTAACGGAGCCGCCATACAATGGACCACTCTGCAGCTGTGAAATCAGAATGAGCCAGATATGACTGTGCCTGGCACACAGTAGGCGCTCAGTAACCACAGAGAGATCTGCAAGCACAAAAAGTCAACCGTACATTTATTAGCTCCTTCCCTCTTTGGTAGAAGGCTATCTGTTTTTGCATACACCCTTGAAAAGTCAAGGAAGACAAACAGAAAACTGTGGAGGCAGTTCGCTGGGGAGGGATCAAAGGAGAGACGGTTGTTGCCCAGGCTGCCGGAGGCTGCAGTGAGCGCCAGGTTCCCTGGAGTGAGACGAAACATTCGAGGGTGATAGAAACATTCTAACACTGGATTGTGGAAATGATCACACAACTGAGAACTCTACTAAAATTCAGAGTGCTGTGCGCTTACAATGGGTGAATCGTCATGGTAGGTAAATTATACCTTAATATACTTGCTTAAAATAAAAAACTTGTTCTGGGGTTGGTTAAAAACAATTTACAAGTATGTATCTAATGTTGTGGGTGTTTTGGGTTTTTTTTTTAACAAAACACTGATCTAGAAATACTACCTTTTTTTTTTAAAAGATTTTATTATTTATTTTTAGAGAGAGAAGGGAGGGAGAAAGAGAGAGAGAGAGAAACATCAATGTGCGGTTGCTGGGGGCCGCGGCCTGCAACCCAGGCATGTGTCCTGAATGGGAATCAAACCTGCGATGCTTTGGTTCGCAGCCCATGCTCAATCCACTGAGCTACACCAGCCAGGGCTAGAAATACTACCTTTAAAAAATACGCTTCAAGTGATGCCTGCTCAGTAGACAGTCTGGAAAATCCAGACAAACAGGAAGAAATCTCCTTGTCAGCCCAGCCCCCAGCGTGAGCATGAGGCCGGGCCGCTGGCCCCGCTGTGCAGCCCCTTCCTGGAGCAGCGTGGCCCTGACCTCCTCAGGTGGTGATTAACAGAGAGCTGCTGTAGCTCGGCCTTGGCCCCAGGGACCTGACAAGCAGTCCAGGGTGACTGGCTCTCAGATTAATAATCACAAATGCCGTGCGGCTCTGACTGCCACACAGCTCTGGAGTGGGGGCCCTCAGCACTGGAGACCCGGTGAACAGGCCCGGGCCCCGGCCCCTGCCCTCGGAGAGCCCGCAGCCTGGGAACTGTTGCTACAGGGCGGAGGCTTGTGGAGGCCTGTGATGGGGGCAGCATGGTCTTATGCTGCCCACCCCCGCCTGTTGAGTGCAGGAGAGTGGGGGGATTTGGGTACAGGACAAAGGTCCCTAGGTAGAGAGGAAGAGGCCCCAGTGCTAGGCTAGACTCTGCCACTGACATCCTGGGTGATTTTGGGCAAGTCTCCATCCTCCTCTGGGCCTCAGGTCTCCATTGCAAAAGACAGGCAGGCCGCTATGCTATTCCCAGCTGCAGCATTCCCAGATACTGGCTGTGCAGCCGCCTCCAGCACCTATGTCTCTGAGCCTCAGGGTTCCCCTCCACAGGTCCTTCTGAATCTGACAGTCCAGGACCCCTGACTTGCGGGAGGCACCACCACCACCAGTGGCAGCATGCTACCTCTCCTCTGGGCCCAGACATCTCTGGGGGAAGAGAGGGAAGGAAGGCGGGAGGTGGGGGGTTCCAGGACTCAGTCTCTTCACAGCAACCAGGGGAAAAGAGCATTAAAGTTCCCATTATCCATATGGGGAAACTGAGACTCAGGAAGATTCAGTCACTTGCTCAGGGTCACCCAGCTGGAAAGAGGCATTGCTGAGACTCAAACATAGTGTGGCAGCTCCTGTCCCCACTTCTGTCTGGGGAGATCAAGCAGGACCTCCTGGCACTGTCTAGGCAGGGAGTAACAGTATCCTTTCCAGGTAAAGGGTTAGTTACAGTTGCTAAACCAGTCAAGCCCAAGCCAGGCCGGGCAGCCAGGAGTCTCTGGGGCAGCCGTCCCCACCTCACCTCCCAGGTCAGGGCAGGAGGCTGCATCGGGAAGCGCTCCAGCCCTCCACACACCTGTGTGAGCACCCAGGGCAAAGGCGTGTCCTAGGAAGATCCCCGGCCGTGGCCACTGAGTGGAAGATGGACTGTGTACAGCACTCATGGGCACGCAGGTCAGGTATAGTTTCTGTGCTTGGGGAGGCCGCCTGGCTCTGCCACCCCTCACCATATGAGTGTACCCTAGTCCCTTCCCTTCTCTAACCTCTGATCTTGGGAGCTTCTGGCTCTTACCCAGTGCCACACACACAGTAGGCAGTTTTTTGGTGTCTGCCCCTACAAAAGAGCTGTATAGCTCCCATCCCTCCCCTGTAGCTGGCCCCAGGACCCCCACAACCAGCTCCAGCCTTGCTCCCTCTGGATCCTTGGGCTAGTTGCCATGTCTCTCTGGACCTCCCAGAGTCTGAAGGAGACGACCTCACCCTCTACTCCGGGCCACAGTGTACAAAAGGCCCCGGCCAGCCTCGGAGACACCGCCCTGTTCTTTCTCTTCACCCCAAACACTGTTCTTCTGCATTTCCCAGAAACCGGCACTCATGGGAGGCCCTCTCTCGGAGCTTGTTTGCTTCCTGGCTCACGCTGTTCTCTGAGCCCTCGTGGGAACACCCACCCCTCTGGCTAGGGTTTTGCTAATTGGGACAATGGTCAGTTAACAGACACACCAGTTATGAAACCCAGTGAAACTGGACAGGGCTTCAGTGAGGTCTGGAGAGCCCCGTGGACTTGTGGTCAGGGCCTTGGTTTCCTTATCTATACAATGGGAGAATGATACGTAGCTCACAGGGCAGTGAGGGGGCCCAAGGGCTGGCACACAATACGAGCTCCCCACCAGTGAGCCCCTTTCTTCTTCAACTGTCTGCTTCTTTACAGAGGCCTTTGTTCAGCATTGGCATGCCACAAGAGAGCGAGCGGGCAAGAGAAAGGTTCCAGACTCCACAGTGAGATTCTTGAGTTCAGTGCCGGCTGTGTCACCTGGAACAAGTTACTGTCCCTCTCTAAGCCTTGGGTCCCTCGTTTGTCAATACGGACAGTGATGCCCACTTGCAGGAGAGTCGGGAACTCTGGAGGGAGATGGCTGGAGCACACTGCACAGAGTAGGACTGATTAACAGCACGTCCATTGGTCCATCTTCTCTTTGTAGATGATGATGCCAAGAACAACAGTGTGACTTCTCAGAATCACATGCAAGTGCCTGGCAGAGCAGCCCTGGAACCCAGGTCTCTTGGTGATCAGGCCAAGGCTGAGGCCTGTCTCCATGACACGACAGGGCCCCCTGGAAGGGCCAGCTGGCTCTCAGTGTTGGCACAGTCTGTCTTGGGTGTGGACAGTCACTGGGGAGACGGCAGTGGGGCTTGGCTGAAGCCACCTCCAGGGGGCCAACTATCCCAGGGACCAAAGCCAGTGGCCTGTGCCCAGCTTCCGGAGGCAACCCCACCTAGTGCTGAGAGCCAGGGCAGGACATTCAGAGCGGGCCAGGCCCCACCACTTCCTGACCCCGTGCCCTGGAAGCAGCCAGATTTGGCCACGAGTGTGAGCCCAGGGCCCTGCCTGCCAGGGCCCACTTCACATTGTTTCCCCTTCTCTGTGAGCCAGAGCTGTTCCTGGGAGGCCGGACTGCAAACAATCATGCTAGCCCCTCTGGCACCCTGCAGCCCACCAGTAGGGCAGCCTATGCACAGACAAATCAGCAGCACGACACGGAGGCCCAGATGCAGGCACCGTGGCCACAGGACCAGTAGGAGGTGGAACAGAGTCTCCGTCAGCAAACATCCTGGGAAGACAGGGCCTCAGATGCCTTAGCCAGAGCCAGAACGAGCAGGAGCCTAGGAGGCTGCTCCCTGCGCCACAGAGGAAGGGCTTTCCAAGACCAGGAAAACAACGCGCATGACTGTGGGAAGAGCTCTGGCCAGAAAAACCTGGGTGTAAGTTCCTGACCCACCGCTTTCTAACTGTGCGGTTTGAACACGTGACTTCTGCTCTCTGAGCCTCTGTTTCCTCAGGCGGGGATTATTACACCTTCCCAGGGCTGCTGTCGGAATTTGATAAAGTAAAACACATTTAGGGCTAAGCACGGAACTGAACACAGAGTATGTACCTACAAAGGGGCCTGGGTAAGATTCTCTTTCTGAGACTGAAGTTCCTTAGGTATAAAACGGAAGTACAAATGCCTTTCTCAAAAGCATGTGGAAAGGGCTGAATGACAACAAAAGTGTGGAACACCCTAGGACCATGCCTGGCATAAAACAGATGTTCGAAAATGCCAGTTTCCTTCCCCCAGGCGCAGGGGCTGAGCCTCTGTAAGCTCAGGATGCCAGGAACGACCAACAGGGTGAGGGGTGCATGACCTTCCAGCCAACAGAATACAGGGAATGTCTGGGGGGTATGTGCACTTGGTAAGTGGCCCTTCTGCAGAGTTCCACTTTCCTCCTCTGTAAAATGGGGTGATGACTTCTACCCTGTGGGGTGTCTGGGAGCCCCGAGCACCATGCTTGACACACAGTAGGTGCTCAATAAGCATAACATCCAAAGATGAGCCCCCACCGTCTGTCCAGGCTATGCACACACACAGGCCACTGGTCCACATACCCACCCTTGACCTCCACTTCTGTGTCCCTGCATCCAGAGAATGGGAGGCATCTCAGGAGAGGGCCTTGAGCCAGCACCTAAGGGTGCCTTTCATCCTGCCCCTCCACGAGTCTCTCCTGATGACACATTCCCCTCTCCTCTGGTCTGCCTCACCCAAAAGAATAAAGGAAGGCTTTGGAGTCACCATCTGACCCTAGCCCTGTCACGTACTACTTGGGTGACCCTGGGCAAGTGACTCAACCTCTCCGAGCCTGTGTCCTTGGGGACAGAATGGTGAGACCATGTCACAGGCTTGCCAGCACTTGATTTTAGTACAAATCAGTTACAGAAAAACTACATATGCTATAGCATGATTAGAAATTCTTTGCAATGGCTCTCAAATTCTTAACTACAACAGAACTTCCAGAGATTCAAAGATATTTTTTATTATTACTAATCCTTTTCACTTTAATAGGTTTTCAAAGTACTTTCCCCCTTTAAATGCAAATAGGACCACGGTACTGGAAGGCTTTGTTCCTTTCCCAGGTCAGAGGACAATCACATCTAGCTGGACAGGTTAAAGGAGCCCCGGCACACAGAACCCCGTGCCTGGCACACAGCAGGGCTATAGAGCAGTGCTGTCTCCTCTCCCCGAGTGTGCTCCCAGCCTCTCTTCCAGGAAGACACCAGTCACCAGCACCGTCCTCCAGGTGCCGGTCCCTCTGCGGGCTTCCTGAACCCTCGGTGACACTCTTAGAGGCAGGGCCTACCCAGAGTCATCCCACCGGGAATGCACCTAGGGCCGAGGCCAGAGCTGCAACCCTGTGCACTGCCTGTTTCACACTTGCTTCCCACCCCCACAACCCAGCACTGTCCTGGTTCTGGGTCCCATCTTTCCTCTGAAACCACTGCACCAGCTTCCTCACTGCCTTCGACTCTCCTGTTGTCCCTGGAGATTGCATCATTCCCTGCTCCAGGCCCTTCCACGGCCCCCAGTGCATACTGAAAGCAGACAGGACTCCCCAGCTGGCACCTAAGACCTTCTACGATCTGGTGCCCACGTGCTCTTGCGGCCACATCACCTGCCCACCCCCCAACAACAGCCTCTGCACCACCTAACCTTGCCTCTACACATCCCCAGTTTCCTGCCTGCGTGAGAGCTGGGGTCTAGCCTCAGCTCTGCCTCTGACTTGTGTGACCTTGGGCCAGCTCTTGGCCTCTCTGAGCCTCAGCACATCAAGCTATTGGAGGTTCTTGTGCAGATGGGAAGATGAAGGAGTGAGTGCCAGGAGCCAGGAGGGCTCGGGAACCACCAGGTTGCTAATAGCTGCCTCCTCCCTGAGCCTCCACCCCAGTGGCAGAGCTGACTCTCTCCCAGAGCACTGGAATGCAGCGCTCATAGCCAGCAACGGCAGCCAGGAAGGGGAGCGGGAGGGAAGATGGCTTACAGGAAAATTACTAGGCTCTGGCTGGCCAGCGCTGGTGCTCATGGCTGCTTCTGAGAGACAGGTTCTGGGGGCCTGGCAAGCTCTGCCTGAGCCATGGACTTGGCCCCAACACTTGCTCCCTATCTGAGCCAGTAGGTGGTGGGAGGTACCGGGCCCCAGTCTTCTAGGACACACCCACTCTTTGGCATGTGAAGACACAGGGAGGAGGAGGCGAAACACAGACAGGCCCTTGTGGAAAGAGAAAACTGGCCCCTGCCACTGTGTGCTGGGGCCTCAGGCACTGACATGGAAAAGGCCTCTCTGTGCCCCATTGTTGCATCGCAAGCGCTATACCCTGGGTACTGCACCCAGAGTCACATACACCGTGCTCTCTGTGCCCCCTCCCAGGCCCTGTGTTCCTCACACCTTGTCCTGTGTGTCTACTCTGATGCACGTTCCAGGTACTGCATCCCATGTCACTTATTCCTTGGATCATGCTCCATGCACCGTGTCACATCTGTTGCATGATACGAACTCTGTACTACACGCCCTCTTTGGAAGCCCATGTCCACTGTATCAGGTCCTGTCCCTTGGAAGTGTGTGCCACAACCTTGCCCCAGGCCCATGAATGGTGTCAGGACTCCCATCTGCGGTGGAATGGTTAAGGCAGGAGGGCCCTGGGACAGGCCCCCAACCCTACGTGCCGTTACCTATGCAGCCTGGGAAAAGTTACCTCCCTCCTCAATGCCTCAGAAATGACATCAGCACTCACCTAATAAGAGCTGCTGGGGGAAGTGCGAGATAATGCATTTAAGGTGCTTAGCTTAGTGCCTGGCACAGATGTCCGGCATACCGCGTGCCAGGCTCCCACGCCCCCGGCTCCTACTATGCAGCACACACTCGATCACATTAGTGAAGTTCAAACAATAGGCTACGAGGAGGATATCATTATTCCCTCTCCTACTAAGGAGAAATCCAAGGCTCAGAGAGGGGCAATAACCTGCATGAGGTCACACAGCCAGAAAGGGAGAAGCCGGGGGGTGCACACAGGTCTGGGTGTTCATAAAGACAGAGTGGATTAGTGACGGGAGACGGGGTGGGTGTGGGGACAGCCAGCACGCAGGCGTGGGCACCTTTTAGGGGTCATGGAAATGTTCTCAGACCGAACTGTGGGAGTGGAGGCACAACACTGTAAGTGCATTAAAAATCATCGAAATAATTAAAACGGGTGAATTATAGGTATGTAAATTACATATAGATTTACTTCAGCAATTTAGGGAAATGATACTCAATAAAATTGTTTTAAAAAGAAGAAATGCCTATACACTTCCTGTGTGCCACTCTGACAAAGAACTCAGCAAAGAAGGGTCTCCGAGGTGGTGGAGTGTCGGCGGGGCTGCACAGCCCCTCTGAGGCCCAGCAGAGGGAGCCTTGTACAGCCCAGTTCCCAGCCCCTCTGCAGATCAGATGCAAGGCAGAATCACCTGGGGAGCTCCAGAAGACGTGGATTCCCAGGCCCCACGCCCAGCTCTGAGTCTACAGGTCAGGGTGGGGCCTCTGAACCTGGATTCTGAGGCTCTGCCTGGACTGGAAACCACGTATCAAAGCCCAACGTCTCCTTTCGAATTTGGGGAAACTGAGGCCAGGCAGGACAGGGAGGTGCCTCGTCTGACCTAGTAGTCGATCAAGCAATGGGAGAGCCAGAGCTAGAACTAGGACCCCCTTGCTTGTCCGTTCTCTCCTTTCCCTCCTCCCCCTGCCCCGCTCCTCCCTGGCCCTTGGGCCTCCTGGTGACTCAGGGCTCTGAGTCATCCGTGGCTCCACAGAGGAAACTTCTTAGGAAAAACAATCCCCAAAAACAAAGCTTCCCTGATCTGGGGAACAGAATAGGCCCAGGGGGCTAAGAGAGGGAGGGAGGAGAACAAAGGGCGGAGTTGGATACTAGGATCTGGTCTCTCTTCTTGGCCACTGGCTTGTGTGGGGCCCTAGAGAAGGGCTTCCCTGTACTGAATCTCAGTTTCCCCACCTGTAAGTCATTCCTATTAGGCACACAGAAGCTCATTATGGACCAAGTAACATAAGTACTTATAAGCTTTATCTTGATGACAGTACTTCCCGAAACCACGGGAAAGTTGAGGCTCAGAGAGGTGCAGCCCAAGGATGACTGTTAGGAAACGCAGGGCAGAGTCTGAATCCAGGACGACCTGACTCTGAAGGCTTACTCTCACTCCTACACACCTTTAAAACATACCTGACGTGTGGAGTGTGGCACACAGATCACACCTCACCAGACATGTAAGGCGAATGACCAGAGTAGGTGCTCGGTCACAAATGCCTTTCTCCTTTTCTTCCTCTATGTCAGGTCCTTCCTCAGGACTTCCTAGCCCAGGGGAGAGCACACATGAACTTGAGTCATCACTCAGGTGACACAAACCAGGGAGCACCCAGGACTGACAAGCCACAAAGAGAAGCATTTGAGCAGAGCCTTGGAGAATGAACGCAGGTTTGTCTTTGGGGAACTGGGCACAGGCAGTCAGGTGGAGAGAACAGCAAAGGCTCAGAGGTAGGTGAGGAAGGGACCTGGCGAGCAGGAATCCTGAACTGATCGGAGGCAGAGAAGGACTTGTAAGCAGAAAGAGAACAGGATCGGAACTGGATTCATCTCTGCAGAGGGCCTGTGGGCCCCGGACCCAAGAGTCAGGACTGGGACTTCCCCCGAGGCCTCCCTGCACGCCCTCTCTGAGCAAGCTTCAGGGACCACCCCAGGTCCCTTGCTACTCACCCATGGGTCGGAATCGCCCCCGGGGGCCTCTTCCTCCGCCATCGCTGGGCTGGGCAGAGGGCAGGCAGGCCTCTTCTGACCACATCAACCTAATCACATCAGCCTATAAATAGGACCCTGTGGCTTTAGTCTGAAACAGCTGTGCCAGGCCCAACTCCAGACATCACATGGGCACACACAGTTCCGGAAACAGTCCTTTCCCTTGACATCATTAAAAACCAAAACTTCCTCAGGAAACCATTGTTCACACTCGCTTTCTTTGAACATGAAGCAGTGGGCTGGGGGGAGAGCCACCTACTGCTTCTTACTGAAAGTGGGCCTTGGGACTGCCTCTCTGATTCCCACTCTCTGGGGACCCTGCGCAGGCTACTGCCTCTCTCTGGGCCTCAGTTTCCCCAAATGTACACTAAGGGGGTCAAATGATACCCTTGCAGGAGTGTCCAACCCATGGCCTGCAGGCTGCATGTAGCCCAGCGTGTCTATGAATGCAGCCCAACATAAAATGGTAAATTTACTTAAAACATTATGAGATGTTTTTGTGATTGTGTGTTGCAATGTATTTAATGTGGTGCCCAAGACAACTCTTCTTCCAGTGTGGCCCAGAGATGCCCACAGGCTGGTCACCCCTGCCTTCAGGCCTTTGTAGCCAGATGCTCTCTAGCATGGTTTTGGGGGAGGGGTGCCCTACACCCAAAATATCCACTCCACTGTTACCCTTCCCCCAGCTAATGTGAAATCTTCATTATTGGCATTTTAAAAATTAGAATCGCAATACATGTCTGAGCCAGGGAGAAATGCACAGGCCCAATCCCTGCCACTAAAGGGCTGGTGGTCTTGGACAAGCTACTGTCCTTCTCTGGGCCCCAGCCATCACATAAAGTGCCGGCAAGATGACACCCAAGGTGTGTGACTTTTTTTTGTTTGTTTAAAACTATCTTGTTTAGGATTTATGAGAACCACGAGAGGCCAGCCTTGTGCTGAGTGCTGGAGCTAGAGAGACAAATGAGGCCTCGTCCAGCCCTCTGAGCCCGGCTCTGGGCCAGACCCCAGTGGGGAAACGTGAAGGCATTTCCAAACCACGCAGAGTCCCACTACAGGCCTCCTTCGGGGCTGCTGGAACACCTTGTTCTCAATTCAGATTACAGACCCAAGGCTGCAGGCGACTTCCCCAAGGGCAGATTAGGACACGGAAGGGGCTGTTAGCAACCAACAGGGAAATAAAGATAAACAGCCATCCCTGTGTACAAGCACATGCTTAGGACTTTAGTCCCCCCTAAACCCTGTAATCACCCCCATTTCACAGATGAGGAAACTGAGGCGCAGACTGGTTAAGGGCCATGTCAAGGGGCACACAGCAAGTCAGGGCTGGAGAGATGCTTCAGGTTCAGACCCGTTTTCCTCCGCAGCCCAGGCTATAACCAAACCCCAGTACTGCAGTGCTCCCGTGAGCCAACCGATGCCCAACAAGGGCCGGGGACGGAAAGGGGCAGAGTATTTTACTGTGTTTGTGTGTGTAGGCAGGTAGGAGTGACAAGCCTTCACCCAGTGATACTCATCCTTTCCAACCAGCTTACAGCATTTCCCCACCCCCTACCCAATCCACCCTCCCCTCTCAAGTCCATCAATCAAGTCACTCCTATTTGAGGATGTGCGCAAGGCTCACTGGCACCCAAGGGATGGAGACCTGGCATTCAATGTCTCTCCCAGCCTCACTCTCCTGCCACTCTCCACCTCAACCCCACACTCCTGCTGTGGTCGCACTGCTCACTGGTCCCCAACCACAGTGGTTCGAAGCGGCCAAACTTTTGCACACGTGACTCCCCTGCCTGAATGCCCAGCATGCCCTGTCCACCTAGTGCTTGATTCAGAAGAGGACAAGGCCTCCCTGGCTCCCCGGTACTTAGCATAATGAACTCCAGGCTCAGCCACCACAATTCTGAGCTCCAAGGGCGGGGCAGACCTGATTCATCTCCCCTCTCCATGCAAAAGCCCAGCAATGAAAAAAAAGGCAAGGATCCTAGAGAATGCTGGGAAGTGCACATTCCCAGGATTGCCCAAGCCTAGTACCAAGGAGCAGCATTAGGGTGCCACAGTGTGGAAGAACCAAAAACTGCACCCTCAGGTCTTAGGTCCATCTCTTTCCAAGGTTCTAATAATGAAATCAGGGCAAATCTCTCCCCTACTTTAGAATTTCTAGTAGTTCCCCGCTGGCCTTGGATAAAATCCAAACTCTAACCAAGGTCCCCAAGGACTTGCACAACCAAAGTCTTATCTGGTCCCCAGGCCCTTCTCCCATTACATTCCCTTCCTTCAGAACCCCAACAACTCCACCCACTGCCTCGTCCATGCTGTTCCCGCTGCCTGGGGACCCCCTTCCCTGTTTACCCAGCCACCTTCCATTCCCTCTTCAGGTCTGGGCTTTTTCAGGAACGCATCCCTCATCCGTCCAGATAGAAACCCATCACACCCACCCAACCCCATGTGATCTCATGACCCTGGCTATTTCCTTGACAGCTGAAGAAATGAATGTGTGATGTGTGTGATGACTTACTGTGAGACGCAGGACTATAAGCCCATCAGGGATAGGAAAATCTTTTCTCTAACACTCAGTTCAAGGCCTAAATTTCTGTCCAGTGAATGTACCCACGAACGAATGAATGAATGAATGAGTCAGTGAACAAGTGGAGCTATCATGTAACTCAAGACAAGAAAGGCGGCCGGAATCCTGGTATTCAGAGGCAGAAAATCAGGGCCCAAAGAAGGTCAGGGAAACAGGAGACAAACTGGATGGTGCAGTCTCCCAGGAGCAAAAAGGAGAGAGAACTTCTAAAAGGAGAAGGTATCACATTCTCCAGGGAGGTGGTACCGGGAGATCTGAAGAAATAACATTGGATCTGGACAAGCAAGAGTTCACTCCGGCCTCCTTGGTTGAGCCCAAGTTCAGCAGAAGTGGGTGTGAGGTGGGCACAGTGCAGGGGGCAAGCCAGCCAAGCTCACTTAACAGCTGGGCCTGAGGCAATCAGGCCCTGCAGGGTCTGCACAAATGGGGAAGACAGAAGACGGGTCCCTGTGTCGTCATTACCAAAAGCATAAACAGAGCATAACACTCTTTTCAGTGACAGACGACTTAAAGGCAATTCGGCTTTAGGAGTTGGAGTGGTTTGGGCTTAGCCCCAAAAGCTGGATCTGTAGAACCAAGACCAGCCTCCATCCCTCCTCTCTGGGGAGCATTAAGCTTTGGCTGAAGGGGGACAAGTCCCCTTCCTGGGCCCAGCAGGCCTGCTAGGAATCCTGGCTTTGAGGGCAAAGCACTCTGGAGACCATCAGAAGGCCCTTTCTTTCATCTAAGCTTCACGAAAGAGGAACAGCTCTGAGTGCGGTCAGTGTCACCCCTGGAAGCCAGCTGGACTGCCACCGATGAGTAAGTGTGCAGGCATTCTGCCCCTTCTCCTTTTGGCCACCAAGGTGATGTCATGGTCTGGAGGGGTATTTTCCAGGCTCTCCGAGCGGTGTCCTCTATTAGAAATTCACTTCCTTTCCAGCACTGGAAGCTGGGTGAGTCCCTAGCAGTGATACTTCCCATTTCACAGCCCACAGAGTCCTTCAGCATCTCCGGGCTTGTGCAGTCCTCACGACAACTTGTTAGGGGTGTAGGGGAGACCAACGCACTCATTTTTTAAGCAGAGAAATTGAGTCCTAAGCTGGGAAGTGACCTGAGTCTCCTGCCCAGGACTCTGCACCCCGGCCCCTGGATCTCAGCCTACCTCATCAGGTCACCTGTGAATCCGATAGGTGAGCCCCACCCTGCCAGCTCCCCCAGCGTCCCCAGGTGGGTATGACTCATCCATCTTCGCCATGACTCACACACAGTCTCAGAGGCTCCTCCTACAGTCAACAAGCTGGCAACTTGGCAGCCACACCCCAGGTTTTCTTAGTTCTCCAGAGCCTCCAGGGAGAATCTGTGCACCTCCTTCCTCCTCAGGGGAGCCCACCCTCTTATAGAAGAGCCAAGAGAGGCCTTGGTAGGGAAAGCAATGGTCCTGCAGCCGCACAGCCAGCAAGCAGCACAGCCAGGCAGGGGCCCAGGCACCCTGGCACCCAGCCCGGTCAGTCCTCGCCGCTCCCCCCAAGGATCACCCTCGCCTGGCCTCCCTCTCAGGGGCAGGTGAGAAGCAAATGAGACAACAGGTGGAAATGTACTCTGAGCTTTACTAGAAACACCTCAGAAACTACCTCTGAGTCCACTATGGCGACCAGCGAGGCTTCACTGTTCCTTTCAAAAGACTTCCTGGGGGGCAGTCAGAGCCCGTTTAGGAGGATGCGGGCCTGCATGGACTCCGGGGTCTGCACTGCTCTACCTACCTTGCAGGGCTGTGAGGGCGAAGAGGGCTGTGCCAGGGGAGGCGCTAGGATCAAGGCGGAAGCTGTAAGAATGGGCGTCAGCACCACCTGTGAATAAGGGCAAAGACTCTCAGTGTCAAGGGCTCAAGATCATCTGATCAAATTGAAAGCTTCCACTCCTCCCCAGCCCCCACGACCAGGGTCGCACAGCCCCTGTTTGCAGGCCTCCAACAATGGGTTACTTGCTCCCTGCCAAGGCTTCAAGACCCACTATTGGAGAGTTTGGCTGGCTAGACTAACCGTCATTAGGATGTGCTAAAATCTCTCTCTCTCTCTGCGGTCACCCAGCACAGGTCCGTCACCCTGCTTCCCAGAAACTCCTTGGAGACTTGAAAACAGTGATCCTGGGCCCTTAAGTTTTCTGCAAGTTACATAGCCAACTCCTCCAGCTTCTCCTGAGACCAGGATGTCCGGTTCCCTTACCCACTTCTTTGACCTAGTCCAAATGAACCCTGTCCCTAGAAAAAACACCACCACCACCAACAACAACCCAGCCCTGGCTGCTGTGGCTGAGTGGATTGAGCACAGGCCTGTGAATCAAGGGGTTGCTGGTTCGATTCCCAATCAGGGCACATGCCTGGGTTGCGGGCCAGGTCCCCAGTGGGGGGTATGTGAGAGGCAACCACACACTGATGTTTCTCTCTCTCTCTTTCTACTTCCCTTCCCCTCTATGAGTAAATAAATAAAATCTTAAAAAAAAAAGACCCAGACTTAGACATACAAACGAGCTCTATCCAAAGCAGGGCAAGCAGAACTCTCACCTCCATCATCCTAGATATCATCCCTCTATTAATCCAACATAAAGTCCCATTAACATTTACGGTAACCTCATCACATGACTGAACTCCACTTACAATGCTTACCATCAGCTTCAGAGCAGTGGCTGAGGGAGGACTCTGGGACAGACAAAATGGTCCTTCGGTTAACTAGCTATGTAACCCGACCGAGTTCCTGCACCCCTCTGCCTCTCAGTGTCCTTCCCTGTAAACGAGGTATTACGTTAGAACCCACCCCACAGAGTCACCGGAAGGGTTAAATGAGATAAAATTATGTCTATGGTTTTGGACAGTGAATATATTTTCTCTGATTGTTAATCAAAACGCTAAGTCTTTCTCTAGAAACGATTCTTCCTCTCACTGGGTGACTGCAATGCTTCCTCACTGGTCCTCCCACTTCCTCTTTCCTTCCTTGAGAGCAGTCTCCTCAGGGCACGGCCGGACCCTGTCGCTGCTCTGCTCAGGTTCCTCCTTGGCTCCCTGTGGCCCCAGATCAAGCCCAAGACCCTTTACCAACTTCTGGACATCTTTTATGATCTGCCCCCGTCGGCCCCTGGAGCCTCGACTCTCAGTTCCTGTTTCCCACCCACACCCCCTCCAAGGTGCAGCCGGACACAGCTACAGTCTGTGCCTTGAAGCCTCGCATAATCTTTGCCCAGACTGCTTCCTCTGTTCCAGAACTTGCTTTTATCTCTGCTCTTCTCTTCTCCTTCCACTCATGATCAAGCCCAGCTTTCCTCCAGGAAATCTCCTCTAACCTCCCCTTCCCCTTTGAAGCTGAGCTGCTCTGAGATCTCACAGGCCCCTGGTCTCCCCTGTCACACAGAGCTGGCTAAGAGAGTACAGGTGCTGCCATCTATGAGCAAAAAGAGCATTACACCCTTTCCCAGGACTAGGACACACGGAGCTCCAGAGTTTCCAGCTCAGTGGGGTTTAGAATGAGCCCCAGCTAACTCCAAGTTGGTCTGTTTTCCATTTCGAGCCTTAAAGCTGCAGCGGCTTAAAAACAAGGTCCACAAACCACTGAGTCTAGTCCATTGCCCACATGCCCTAGACAGAGCCAGAAAGCGAGGCGGTTCCTTCCAGTACTCAGATCCCAGCCCAGGCTAGCCAGGTGCCTGTTTGCTGAATTATAATTTAGAGCACAGGGAGAAGAGGCACTTTCTAAGAGCCAGAGCTGCCCACTAGTGCAAAGGCTGGCCTTCGGGTAGAGAGCGCCCCATCAGCAAAAGTGTGTAAGCCACCTGGAACCCCATTTGTCTAGAAGGTGGCTGAAGAGGAGCTTTCTGTCCTGGGGGTGGGGTGAGGGCGAGAGAAAAACAGAAAGCCTTGGTCACGCTACATCATGGGTTAGCAGACTTTTACTGTAAAGGGCCAGGCAGTAAATATTTTAGGTTTGGCAGGCCCCATACCCTCTCTTTTGCATCTTCTTCCTTGTTTGGGTTTGGATTTTTTTTTTTTTTAAACAGCCTTTTGAAAATGTAAAAACCATTCTTAGCTCAGGGGCAAAAAACAGTCTGGCGCCTCCCCAGGGCTGTAGTTTGCAGCCTGTAGGTTAAGAATAATGTTTATAATCTTAAGTATAAAAACTTCAGCTGGGAATGTTTAAGCCAAATGTTAGGTCCTTCGGCTGCATTTCTCCCTCTTCGGATGGCTTCCTACTGAGTCACTCTCTCTTAAAGAAGGACCAGCCCTACCTTGCTGAGAAGTTAGGCAGCAAAGTATTTCGAGAGCTGTTTAGATTCTAGAAACTCACAGCTGTGGATCAATTGTTTACTGGGAAGAGAAGAGAGAGAGCAGGAAGAGCCTCAAAGAAAAGACATTAAGAAACTTGGGCTCTTGTCTGAGCCCTGCACAAGGAAGGGATTTCGACTCCCACTATTCCAAGTGTGGTTCCTGGACTAGCAACGTCTGTATCAGCTGCACAGTCATTAGCAATACAGAGTCTCAGCCTTCGCCCCAGGTCTACTGACCCAGAGACTGCATTTTAACAAAATTCACAGTTGATCTGTGTGCAGGATAAGTCTGAGATGCTCTAGAACATCTTTTATTATTTGTTTGTTTACTTACAGGGAAGGGTGGGAGAAAGAGGAAACTTCAATGTGTGGTTGCCTCTCGCGTGCGCCCTACTGAGGACCTGGCCTGCAAACCCAGGCATGTGCCCTGACTGGGAATTGAACTAATGATTCTTTGGTTCTCAGGCTAGTGCTCAATACACTGAGCCACACCAGCCAGGGCGTCTTTTAAGTCTTAATATGAAGTCTCTGACCTAATATCTGTACTAGTGATCTCAAAAAGCACCCCAATTTAGGATGCACAATTGACACACCTGCCATTGGATCTTGAAATCAAACCTTCAGCTGGCAGAAAAGCAGACCTGGGAAGACTTGAGAAAGCGTCATGCTCCATTTTGCAATGCAGGAAACCGGTTACAGAAGGAAATGACTTTCTCAAGACCACACTGCCCGGACAACCTAGGGGTCTGACCACAGCCAGGTTCCTTGATCTTCCCCGGCCTTAGGTTTAATAAGAACTGAAATCATTTTGGTTTCAATGAGTAGCAATCAGAGGCCTTGCTGTGTGCTTTAGGAAATTCACTTGCTCTCTCTGAGTGTGAATATCCCCAGCCGTGAAGAAAGAGTGGGGACAGGTGATTCCCAAGGTCCAACTCTAAAGGTCAGAGCCTAGAAACTGTTTTGAGATAAGACAGGTCTTCAGCTGAGGGTCACCACAGTCACACCAAAGTCAAGGGAACACAAAGTCAAGCCTAGCACAAGCTCAAGGTCTTATGGCAAGTGCAAAGCAGAAACTGCACACAGAATGAGAACCAGCTTCTCTCCACCTCTTCAGCCTGGATTTTAACTGTTATCCCGTACTGATGCGGATCTGTGCAAATATCTTTGCTAAATGAATGAATGAATGAAGTATGATGCTTCCGTAAATGGGCCCTGAACTAGAATTTGGATAACCAGCTCCTGAGGCTCCTACAAAAGGCCGTCACCCTCAGGCATGGCTGGTGGGGGTAAGAATGGCTGCAACCTTTCCAGGCAGCAATTTGGCAAAATGTAGCAAAAGCTGTAAAATATGTCATTTTTCACCCAGAAACTCCAAGTCCTGGGTACCCTTCTATGAAATAATGAGAGAAGAGCCCTGGCCGGCGTAGCTCAGTGGATTGAGCACGGGCTGCAAACCAAAGCATCGCAGGTTCGATTCCCAGTCAGGGCACATGCCTGGGTTGCAGGCCACGGCCCCCAGCAACCACACATTGATGTTTCTCTCTCTCTTTCTCTCTCCCTTCCCTCTCTAAAAATAAAAATAAATAAAATCTTAAAAAAAAGAAATAATGAGAGAAGAATAACTTATGCACTAGGATGTTCATTGAAACATCATTTATAAACAGCCTAAATGCCTAATATTAAAGGATGGGTTAAATGAACCATGCTGTATTTACACCATTAATCCAATTACAGAGAGTGATTAAAAATCACACTAGCACTTATCATTTTCATAATAAAAAAGTAAAGCCTTTTTTTTTATAAGTAAAATGTATAAGTTCACTTCTTTAATCCCCTGGACTATTGGAACAAAAAAATTTAAAACAGCAGCAAACATGCATTTATCTACTTAGGTATAGTATACTTTAAAAACTTTTTTAAAATTAAATTTAGAGTCCTGAATAACATGAGAAAATATTTATGTCATAATGTTAAAAGAAACAAAAAGTCAGAATAGGAAATTATAAATGCAGCATGACCACAATTATATGGGAGTAAAAAAAAAGTGCTGAAAATATCAGGAAGGAAATGCACCCAAATTAGAGACAGTTCTTATTTTTAATATTTTTATTTTCCAAATTTCCTATCATCAACATTTGTTATAAATAGAAAAAGAAAAAATGTCCCTAGAGGAGAGAGGGAAAAAAAACCCATAGTCCATGGGTATCCGACCCACAGCACTTTGCTACTCCCCCAAAATTAGCTAATACTTACTGAGTAACCCACCAAGGGCCCAGCCAGCCACAGTCACTATAGGAAGGAAATGAAGGGCCAACCTCCACCACACGGAAAGCTTACCTATACCACACATATGTTCTTTGCTTGGCAAATAAACCAGACCCACATGACATCCTTGTTGAAGCTGGAAAGTAACAAAGCTGTCTGCTTAAAAGCAGAAACAATGAATCCACTCCCACTGGTGTGGCACCTCCATCAGAGTTGCCTGAGACACCATGGCTCAGAAAACCTCTCTGGAGTCCCCTCGGGAAGAACACATTTCAGGGATGCTTTACAGCCCAGGAAGAAAACTACTATCCCTTACCCCAAGCATTGAATGCCAAAGGCACAGAGGCTCCTTCTGAGGAAAAGCAAGTCACCAGGAAGGAGGAGAATGGAGGGCCTAGAAGGAACCTAACTGGCCACGTGGCCCCAGGGGACCCCTAGGCAGGAGAGCCCACAGCTCAGGGTCTCAGTTTTCTCACCTACGAAATGAGGTCCATCGTGACAATCTCAGGGCTCCTGTGAAGCTCAAAGAAGAGAAAGTAAGTCATTTCATCCCTCTAGGCCAAGCCTCAGTTTCCTCATCTGTGAAACGGAATCATTATCGCCTCGCTCATAGGGCCGTTAAAAGATTAAACAAGGCAGTGAAGACAAAAGGGAACACACAATAAGCATGCTATATATGGCCAGATTCTTACTGCTTACATGACAGGGAATAGGATACACAAATGAACCCCAGGCCTCAACTTCCTCATCTGCAAAATAGGGCAACCAATTCAGTCCACGAAGACCAAATTCATGAACAGTAGCTGAATCTCCAGCTGGCACTGGCGCAAGTATCTTAAACACTGTGACTGCTGTGGGCTGTTCTGTGCTGGCGGACAAGAAGGCCCCATGTTCCTGCATGGAGAACAAAGCCCTCTGACTTAAGGCCATCAGAACCAGGAAAGCCTGACATTATCCTGTCCACCCCCCCACCACGCAGTGCCAAGTGAACACTGGGGCCCAGAGAAAGGCATGTATTAGCACAAGTCACCCAGTACTTTGTCAGTGGCAAAACCAGGCCCACACCCACCGCTTTTCTCTGCTGTGCCCTTAAATTGCTGATGTGGTCCCAGGCACAGGGCAGAGCAGGGAGAGGGGGAGCTGAGAGCAGCAGGAACTGAGGCTGCCTGTGGTCTCCAAACTCATAAACCACATCAGGCTGAAATATGACACACATGCTCACTCAGTTCAAAGAGAGAAGATATTTTTACTTAGGCCTAAACACTGGTCTCTTTCTTTCCCTCCCCCACCAAAATGCATAACTCTTGGGACCTGCATTTTCTTGCTTTTGCAGGCGTTTTCTCAGGGAATAACTGTGGAGCAGGGGGATTCACTTTTCCTGGCTTCCCCAGAAAGTTTTCCAGAATGTGGGCTCGAATGGTGAAAGGAGGGGGACTGGTCCTGGCTGGGCCCCCAACTCAACAAGTGAGCTTGGGCAAGTCTTATGTTCTCTGAAATGCAGGAAAAACTGACCTTCCCACTGGAGTCCTGTTGGTAGTATTACAGAAAAGCATGAGCTTCAAACAGCCCTGGGAGGCCCCTCCAGACCTCCGCTGCAGGACTGGGCTCCCAAGCCATGCACACTGACTCATGGCCATTGTCACAGCCACAACAGAACTCCCCCATCAGCTCTCATGTCAGGACTAGATGGAACCTTCAGCAGAATGTCTGCGGTGATTAAGATCTATGGCTCTGCAGACTTCCAGAATCCTGGTACCAATATGAAGTAGCCTAATCACCCGAGGTACATTTTTTAGCTTCTCTAAGCCTCAGTTACCTCATCTGTAAAAGGGGATCATAGTACACAGGGGATCAGAGGAATGGTTGTGAGGAATCCACCAAGTAATTCATGTTCCAGTGCTTGATATGCTAAAAAGGTAGTTTTCTATGCTCATGATGCAGATCAACATCGCCCCCGCCAATTGTACAGATGAGGAAACTGAGGCCCAGAGAACTAGCATTTGCCCCGGGTCACTCAGAAGAACAAACATTGTGGCTCCACTCCCAAGTTAGTACTTTTAACTCCTCTCAGTCCTGTAGTCTCAAATCAGCAAATAAACACTCTCAGATTGTAGGTTTAGGTTGTAAAGTTTTCTTGAAGAAAACCAGAGACCACAGCCTCAGCCAAGGACTGCAGACCATGCGTAAGTCATGGCCATGGCCTGGCAACTTCTCTTGAAAGACCCAAACTACCCACACAGACGGAGTAGGGGGAAGTGATCTACTGGCACTGGGAACCCAGGAAGTGTGAAAGCATCCAATCTATAGCTCTTGCTTGTAATAATTTGGCACAAGTGTACACACAGCTGTTAACCACGGCTACCTCTGGGGAAAAAAGGGGTTTGGAGAGATGAAAGTCACTCAATATTCTTCTCCATGTTTGAATCTTTGCTTTTTAATTTTTTTAAAAGATTTTATTTATTAATTTTTAGAGAGGGAAGGGAGGGAGAAAGAGAGAGAGAGAGAAACATCAATGTGCGGTTGCTGGGGGCCATGGCCTGCAACCTAGGCATGCGCCCTGACTGGGAATCGAACCTGTGATGCTTTGATTCGAAGCCCGCGCTCAATCCACTGAGCTACGCTAGCCAGGGCATGCTTTTTTTATTTTTAAAAAATTTATTGATTTCCTTTCCTTTTTTTAAGAGGAGAGAAACATTGATTTGTTGTGACTGGTTGATTTCTGTATGTTCCTGTACCAGGGATCGAACCCAAAACCTTGGTGTATAGGGACGATGCTCTGAGTTGTCCAGCCAGGACTGAATCTTTAACAATATTTTTCTTTGCTTAAAAAAGAAGAAAAAATAACACAGCAAAACTCACAATAACTTAGCCGCTTTAACCAGTACCTATAAGTTCTAACCAAATGAGCCACACCAGATACGGCTGCTTTTAGATGAAATTTATAGCAAGTCCTGAGATCTTCAGCTGGGTTTCCAGAATCTGCCACTCTGACCCATTCCAGGGCCACTGCTCTGGTTCAGAACTGGACTCTCTTTCACTTGACCATCCAACAGATTCCTTGGGATCCCCCTGCTCCAGTTGAGCCCTTTCAAACGCATCTTCTACATCAGCCACCAGAATGAGAGTTTTTATCACTTCTCTGGCCAAAAACCTTTCTGGACTTTAAAATAATGTCCAAACTCTTAGTTCACAGCCTAGTTCCATTGTTATTTACAGTCTCAATTCTACTATTCTAACCTCCCCCCATTCTCCATGCTAGCTACGTGGATTGCTCAGAAAACCTCAGTGCCTTTGCACAAGCTCTTCTGGTTTCTTAGAATGTCTTTTCCCTCAGTCCCTTTATCTCCTGGGAAACCAGAACTCATTTTTGAGGAGTGGGTGGCCCAGACAAACTTAGTCACCCCTCTTACAGGCTGAAGTAACTATCAGTATCACACGATTGTGTCAACCACTACAGATGGGAGGTGTCTTGAGGACAGAGAGCTTTGTCCTCCTCGGTGGCTCTTGGGCCCACACAGGACAAGGCACTAGACCCAAAGAGTACTGAATCAAGGAAGCAGGGAGGAAGGAAATGCCACAGAAGGCAAACCCTGTGGCCTCCCCTCCAGGGAGCTGCCTGCTCTCCCAAGTTCACGTCAGTCCCTAATAAAAAAGATTGGAAATTCTGGAGTAAAGTTTCCTTCCCTGATTCACACGGAAACCTTCTTTGCTGCTGCTGTGTAACTCACCCTGGTGCCAACTCAAGCTCTCCCGGCTGTTTACAATTTCCCTGGCATTTATAAATAGCGAGGCCTCAGAAAGGAAAATGGAGTTTCAAGGGAGCTGGATGCCCACCATCCCCCTCCTACCTTTCCTACTCTGTTCCAAGCCTCTTCCCCTTAACATCTCCAAGAAACACCAATCAGCACCCCCAAGTGTGTGTGTGGGGGGGGGGGCAGTAGTCAGTCCCTTAGTGAATGGAACACTCAAGAAAGAGTCTAAGGTCCCACCAGCTACAGGGAGTCAGCTGAGGGCCACCTGGAACTGGGTCCCAGGTCTGCCCCTTCCTCCCTGTGTGACTGTGAGCCTCACAAATGCTCAGGGCCCTTCAGTTCTATCAACTGTGGAGTGGGGTTGGGGTCAGACCTCAAGCTATGCTCACAGGAAAGTGGAATGCAGCACCAGGTGACGGTGCCCTGGTCAGCAATGTGGTCCTGGGAGAACGGGATGTGCAGGATTAAGTCTTTCGGAAGTGCTCCAGGCCGCTCAGAAGCAGGACCTCCCCCTGCAGCCCCGCCTTCCACAAAAGCCCAGTTACCCCCAGCACAGTTCTGAACCCCTTTGGCTCTTTAGTGCTCTGGGCAGATGAGAGGCTACAAAGCATGTCCCCTGCCTACCCAAAGCTTCCGAGGGCTCAGGCTTGCCCTTAGGCATGGCCCAGGGCAGCCTGCTTGCCCTGGAGGAGGCAGACACTGTGGCAATCAGGTCTGGGATGATCAGACCTGAGAAGAGACGTGGGCCGAGGGAGAAAGGGAGACTCCAATCACGGTCTTCAGCTCTGAAAGGAGTTCGCCTGTGTCAGGGAAGGGGACAAACACGCAGTGCAGGGGAGACAGCACCTCCAGGGAGCAAATGCAAGATTTCAGACGAGTACAGGGAAAACTTTCTAACAGTGCTGGGTCCAGAAAGAGGAAGGAGGCTAAGGGATCCCCATCGCCCAGGATGAGCAGGCAAAGGCACTATTATCCTGCAGTCAAGGATTCGTGGAGCGGATTCCCTAGCGGAGCCGCCGCCCACACCTTGGGCGAGCAGCTACCTGCAAGCCGAGGTCAGATACCACGAGCGCAGTGGTGACCCCGGGCCCAGTTCCACCAGCTGTGGGGGCGGGATCAAGGTTGGCCCAGATGCTTGGGGCAGAGCGGGGCCCGTGGGTGGGGGCCCGAAACCCCCTCTCCTCCCGCCCTAGCCCCCCAACCCAAACTTCCTTGGTCCTCTGGAAGAAGAGCTAAGTTAGACAGGAAGCCCTTTCCCAACGGTGCCCCAAGCCGAGCTCCAGGCGCCGGGGAGCTGGGACCAGGCCGAGAGGGAGAAGAAGGACCCAGATGCCCGAGATCCCCAGATACCGGGGGCCGTGGCCGCCCCTTTCCCCTACCTGCTGCTGCGGCGCTGGCGACGGCGGCTGCTGGGTCCAGCTGTGCTCAGCTGGTTCCGGGCAGCGGGGCGGGAACGCTGCGGTAGCTCGGAGGGGATGGGCAGGGCGCTGGCCAGAGCCGCCTTCGGGGCGGGGCGGCAGGGATAGGGGTGTTGAGGGGGAAGGGACCCGGAGGAGCACCGGCCCCTCCCTTCGAAGGGAGAATGGCGACTCTGCCTTCAGGCTAACCTTCTTCGAGTGTCTGCGAGTCGCTTTACCGACCGCTCGCTACTTGCTGGAGGAAGGCATCAAGCTTCCTTCCCCTTTTACTAGGAAACTGAGGCCCGGAGCACGCAGGAGACAGCCGCTGGAGCCTGGGGGCGGGGTGAGAAGACCCAGCGGAGCGCGGGGGCTGGGCTGGGGTCGGAGCGCTCTGGCGGGGCGGGGCGGGGGGCGCGGGCAGCGTGCCCTGTTGCACTAGGACCAGCGGGGACTTGTTTCTGCCCGCGCGAGGTCCGACCTGGGGAGGCACAGCTCTCAGCGGGTGAGACCGACTACTCGGAAAAGCAGGGGAGGTCTGCAAAGAGCAGCTAGACCCACTGAAAGGAATAAATGGGAAGGATGATTCCCAACTTGATTCAGCAGGAAGAAACAGGAAAGTCCAAAGCGCGTCCCTGTCCTTAAGTTAAAACAGTGATCGGAGGCTTTGCAGTCAGGCCGCCGGGTTGGAACTCTTGACACTAGTCCTGTAACTTCAGCCAAGTGACTTAACCCGTAAAAGTCTCTATTTCCCCTCTGTAAAACTGCGTCTTGGTGGAGCTGTTGGGAAGACTCAGTGAAAGAAAGACTCTTAGCACAATGGCAGGTACTGGGGGTTCTCTATAAATGGAAGTTTTTGCTAGTGTGATGGCAGATATTATTTTAGGTGAGTCAGCAAATCCACATTGTCAGAGAGATTTACGCAAGGTAATGTAAACAAGTGTCCTTTTATTTTTCTCAACAGCACCTCACATGCATTTGAGAAAGTGCCATGTGTGACCGAGCGGGGCCTAGTACAGCTTCCCAACTGCAAACGTGGGTGTCCCCCCCCCCCCCCGGGCTCTTGCAGCGGCTCTGTGGCTCCAAGTCAGGAAACTCCCACAACAGGAGCCTGGACCAGGTGACCAAGATGTCCCTTCTCCATGTAGGTGCTGGCCGCAGCCCCATGTCCTCAGCTGGGTTAAACCTCCCTCTAGCACCGGATAAAATGCACCGAGTCAATCATTGTGGGCTGCTGGCGATCAGAGTCACAGACGTAAAGAAGCAGGATCAGAGCACTCAGTTCCTGGTTTTCCCAACGAGTGGCAGCCAGGGAAGCCACAGGGCCTAGGGAACCCCAGACTGCCCCCCACCACCCCCACACAAGGCAGGCATTACCCCGTGCAGTTTTCATTTGAGGAGGCCAAGGCCTAGAGGGTTTTAAGTAGCTCTGAGTTCACATAAGTGGCGCCACACATGCCTGAGTCTTTAGCCCTCTCTCCTTTGCTCAGTGTCCTTTGTCACACTCTGTCATCCTTCCTGACTTGGGAAACTCTTGCCCAGTTCCACTTTCTCTCAGAACTAAAGCAGGTGCCCACCCCCCAAGGAGGCTCATACCTTCTCTCTGCCACTCTGCTTTTTCCAGAGGTGTCCTGGGACCCACTGCAGGGCAAGTGAGGAGAAAAGCAGAAATGCAGACTGACTCTGAGCTCTTTGATTACAATCTCCGGCGTACACATGTCCTGTTATTATCTAACATATCATTTCCAACCCCAGCAACTTCTCCGAGGCAAAGATAAACCTCTGAATCCGTGTCTCCATTAGACTGGAGAATAGTGTACTGGGATGGAGGAAACGCTGGAGAACATCGGGTCCAACCCCTCACTGTAGAAATGGGGAAACTGAGGCCAAGAGAGGCGAGGCTTGTACACATAACACTGTGATTGCTGCATTCAACACTAGAAAAGCCTGCAGCCCAGGCTGTCACCAGAAAACCGTTTAAAATAATAATGATGACAGTGGCGATGATGACAAATACTTATATTGGAGGGCCAACCAAATTCCTAGTGCTTTGCTTTCTATATGGACACGTGGGTTTCATAGCCAGTCAGGATATATCTTGGCCTGACCTTTCAGTCAGGGTTAAGCCTACCGTGCATGGATGCTTAGAAGTCCCTTCTGCCTTGGTGTCTTACTCTCATTCCTTTCTACACTCTTTGTACTCCTCTCCCCGCTGGGTCCAGGCATTGAAGTCTATCTGCCCTGGGTCTTCACCTTCAAATGTCTTCTTGTTCTTGCTGATATGGGTCTCCACTTATGGAAGAGTTCTGATGCATCTTTTTGCCAGAAGACCACCTTCTCCCTGAGAGTGAGGAATTGGGCCACACTTAGGCCATGCAGTAGACGATTTGGGGGTGCCTGGTCCCTCTTCTGAGAAGGCCTCTCTGCACCCATAGGGACCCATGTTTTCATTATAACCCCCACCTACCCCAAACACAGTTGGCAGCATTAGGAGAAGTCACTGGAACCAAGCTGGACTATCAGAATTTGGAGTCAGAGTTTGGGACATAACAACTTTGAATAATTAACTAGGCCTGTGAGAACTGGCCATCTCTGCAGTCTAAGGCCACCATTCTGAAGTGGGCATCATCTACAAAGAAACCCAGTGCGACCCTCACTAAATGTCTAGGTAGGTGTGGAGAAACTCAGAGTAGAGAAGGCTGGGCCGGCCAGGGGAGACTTGTGGATCCGTGGGGCTTTTTGGGTGCAGACCTCTCCTGGAGCTAGCTTCAGAAAGGATAAGTATTTATTGAGCATCGAATGCCTTATAGCAAGATCCCAGAAGCAGAGCACAAGAAAAATTTTGTGGCAAGGATTAACTGACAGAGTGCTCTTGGGAGAGCCTGGAATATCCACAGAATCCTAGGGCATGGATGCAGCCGGGCCTCAGGGTCAGACCAGAAGCAGGACCTGAGTACTAAAGGAAACCCAGAAGGTGCGGGTACTCTCACCCCGTCTTTTAGCGCTCTGTCTCACATCAGACAACACTTCTGCTTTTATCAGCAGGGAGCTGAAATCTTTGTCTGTGACCTACAGACTAAGTTGGGTTAGAGGCCTACCTTTTATCCAATGGACACTAGCTGGAGGGGCACGGTCACACCGCACAGCCTGGCTGCTCGCACCAGGACTTACTGATAGAGAGAAAATGGGAGGGGACGCCGGGCAGAGAAGACAAGCTTCACTGTGCAGAAGGAGCGGTTGGCCTTGGAAGGAAGGAAAGCGGAAGAACGGAGGTGAGGAATGGGATGGCATCTTCTGCTACGGACACAGAACAAGCAAAGGTGTGCGGGTTGGAGAAAGATGAGCCTGGAAGAAGGGAAGGAGCCTATTGTTGGCCCCGGCCTGGGTCCCTGCAGTGGTGTGCTAGAACCGGCTTGCAGAAGCGGCTTATTAAATTTCCAGGAATTTTTCTTTCCTCCCTTCTTTTTTTTTTTAATTGTTGTTCAAGTAGAGTTGTCTCCATTATCCCGCTACCACTTTCCCCTGCTTCACCCACCCCCACCTTCCACCCTCAATCCTACCCCCCTTTGGCTTTGTCCATGAGTCTTTTATACATATTCCTTTCAGGGATTTTGAGAGCTAGTTGTTAAACACAGCCTTCAATAAAAATTAATTTACACGAACTCATAATTAAATAAATTATAAAATAAAGTTAATACCTCCTCAAAACTTATCACCTAAATATTTTTATTATAATGTTATCTATGCTCATAAGGTTATTTTAGCTATTTATCTATATAGTAAAAATACCATATAATGGCATGCTATTGAACATCACTTCCCAATTCCACCCTCAGTAACATCACACGGGTAACCCGAAATCAGCCATGGGGGAAGTATTTACACCACAGAAATCAGCAAAGACTACAGACCAGGGCTTCCCTTCTCCCTGACTCCCGAGCCTGTTGTTTAACATTTACCAGCACACCACTCCCCAGTACCCTGGGTTTCCCCATGTATCCCCTCTGCATGGAGGCCGCCTGTTCATGTGTATCTCTCCCACACTGACTGGGAGCTTGGAAAAAGGAGAAAGTGTGTTTGCTTGGTTTTTTAATACATCCCCAGTGTCAAATGGTGCCTAACACAGAATGGATGCTTAGGAAATTTGTATTGAATTAATCAGTAAATGAGGGAAATGAGAGCTGAGTATGATCAGATAATGTGAGTTGGGACGCATCAGAAGGACTCAGGAGAGGGCTGTGCTTTGAATTCCAAGAGCTGCCAGTCCTAACATCTTCTGACCCTGTGGGCAGGAACGTATTTGTCCCATTATTTTCATGAGAACTTAGAAATATGGGTTCTATACAATCCCTGTCAGCTCAGCCACAAATCCCACAGTTGGTGAATTTCCACACGGTTGGATTCCTAGCAGGCACGACTCCACAGCTGTGCTCCATAACAAACGCCAGTCAGATGCCAGACAGTCTGAACCTGACAGAACTAGCAAAGGCACCCAGACCCCTTCCTTTTTCCACCAGGCTCGTCCCTGCTGGCCGCAGCTACACGCAGCCGACCCTATGATAGTGGCACTCATCGTAATAACAACTAAAATTGTAATTATAAAGACCAGTTTTTAAGCACTTATTATATGTGGGCTGCATTATTATTTCAATGAAGCCTTTAGGTTAGGTATAATCTTCAATATTTCAAATAAATAAACAGGTAAGTAACCCACTTAAGCCTGCAGATCTGGGTGAGCAGTAAACAGATTTGAACACGGGTCAGTTGCCGAAGCCCAGCTCCTTTCAACAGCAAAAGTGACAGAGAGTTGAGAGGAAGGTAAGGCCTCTTCCGCGCCTCCCATTCAGGATCAGGAACTACTTAACTTCATCCTGACAGCGTTAGGGTCTGAGGGTAGTCCCTTCCCTCTACACTTCACGTACTGATTTATGGCAAGCCACTGTTTCTTTATATGGGAGTTATTTGGAGTTGTTTAAGAAATGTAGACCTATTTTAAGAAAGATTATAAACTCCTGTGCTGTAGAAATAAAATTAAAAAGTTATTCATAAAACCCCTTAAACACACGCCAAAAACAATTTTGAGGCAGTGCTATTTTTGTATTCTTTTATACTAGACCCACAAAAGAAGTTCATGTTTTCTGTCTTTTCCTTCCTTATTGTTTACTCACTGCTTTTCTGAGCACCAGCTATGTGCAAGCCCTGTGCTCGGGGCTAAGGGCATGCAAATGAATCAGCCATAGACTCAATCTTTGCAGGGCCTGTGGCCAAGGAAACAGACCTTTACAATAGGGTGTTATGGGAACCAAGATAGAGGAAGCTCTGGTGGGGAGGAGAGACTGGGGGCACAGCCAGGGTCCAAGGAGACTGCAAAAGAGGAGATGAGCAGGGCCTTGGAGGATACCCCTCTGTGCCTCATTTTCCTGATCTGATCGTCATGTCCATCTCAGAGAGTTGTGGGAAAATGAAATTGTCCCTGTCACCTGCTTGCTGCAAAGGGCAGGGCATAGAAAGGACTCTGTAAACAGTAGCTGGTATCATTATGGAAATTCTGTAGGTAAAGGCACAGAGGTGTTAAGAGGAGTGAGCGTGTCCCGGAGTGTCTGGAATCCAGGGTATGTGGACTGAATTATGAAGATGAAACCAGACAGCAAGAGGATTTCAGGAGGATTTCAAGAAAGCAAGAGGACGACAGGATTTATGGGGGCCTGCCCCAAGCCTTATCTCCTTCAAATCTGACAACAAATTCCTCAGGCTGAACGACTCTCACTCCCAGTTCGCAGATGGAGAAACTGAGGCTCAGCAAGGTAAAGTCACTTGCTTAGGTAGTACAGCTGGGAAATGGCAGAGCTGAGAACCCAGATTCACTGCAAAGCCACTGTCTCCCACGTGGGGCTGAGAACGTGTCAGACTGAAGGGACAGGGTTGGAGGGAAGCTGTCAGAGGCTCTCCTGCAGGAGACTGACACTGTTGGAGCCTGATCAAGAAGTTTCTGCTGAGGGGCACAGGGACCCGCTGGCCTTCTCGAAGCCCGGGCCTGCCAGGGATTTAGCGGGGAGAGCTAGCTTTTGTTCTGGATGAATCAGCCCAGCTGTTTCTGAAAGCCCTGCCCCACACTTCTGGTCTCAGTGGACCAGAAGGCATTCAGCTGTCCCTGAAGGTCACCAGTGGAGTGGGAGGAGCCAGTACTTGTACTTTGGACTGCAGCGTTTACAGAGCTATATTATCACAACACGGAACAATGGGCTTTACAAAAGTTAATCTCCCTTCTCCACTTTCCTCCTCTTGTACTTTGCTCCTCCTCCTTTCCCTTCTCCCTAGGCTTTTGGGCTTCCCTTTTTCTTTTTCTTCCCTCTTCCTCTTCCTCCTTTCTCACCACTGTTTCAGCGGTGGCAGCACTTTGCTGGAGTCTAAATATCCTCACCCAAGGAATTAGGACCTCCAAGTCTACTCCCTACCTGTCTCTTTCTTACAGGATGATCCTGGGCAAGTCACACTCCTCTCAGCCTCCATTGTCTCACCTGCAAAGTGGGACAACAGAGGTAACGATTTCTAAGAGAGGTTATGCCTGGCCCATAATACCAGGAGTGTTTCCAGTCCCTGGTTCTGCACTGGGCTCAGCATGCATGTCCTGACCCAAGGAGAGCCAGGGGGCATCTGCCTGTGAGGTCTAGTAAACTGTCCTTCAAAGCTTTTGACTTTAAGTCAAGTCACTCAAGGTTGTCTTATTTTACATCTCTAATGTATAAGAATGTCTCCAAACACTCACAGTGCAAATGCAACCACTTTGAGTCTATTTTTCCTCAAATCAAACCACAGGATTGAGAAACCCAATGCCTGATTAAGAGAAGTGTGATGTTTTCCAGTAGGAGCTTTCGTCTTCTCCTAAAGGCGCCCACACTCAGAGGCTGATGCAGCCCCAGCAGGGGGTCAGTCCACACCCACACTGAGCAGGCAATCTGGAGCGTTGCCTTCTCCCTGTGCACCAGTCTTGCTGTGTTGACCCTGACCTCAGACAGTTGACCCTACAGGCCCAGTCCCTGGCGGGCGCCAGGTGTCTCAGGAGCTGTCCAGCAGCCTCACCATTTGGCCCAGACCCTACGCCCAGTTTCTCACACAGCCGTTCTCCAAGTTCCAGCCTGCTGCGAGCTCTGTATCAAAATGTGTCTGCATATACGCCCTTAGGGACTCCAAACTTCCCCCATTTTTGTCTCCTGGTGCCCTACGTGTCCCCCTGCAGGGTCAAGGGAGCATAAAACACACTGATACAGGTCTGTTTTTCGGGACCCATGGAAAGCTCTGGGAACCTTCTGTGCCCAGGCCGGGGGTTGGTAAGCTCCACATTTCATCACCAGTCGGACAAATGCCAAGCTTCTGTAGCCTGGCCTTCGTGGCCACATGTGATCTGGACTTGCGTTCTCTCTCCAGCTTCACCTTGTCCCACCTGAACCCTGTACCCCGCCAACCCCCAGCAGATCCGGCTTTCTGTCACCTTGACACCTCCAAACCTTTGCACCCCAGTTCTATCTCTTAGGATTGCCCATCTTAACCTATTCAACTCTTCCTTACCTTTGCAGACTCAGTTTTCGAGGCACCTCCTTGGCAAAGCGTCCCCTGCCTCCTCCAGAGGATGTAATGTTAGCTGCCCCTCCATGCTCCCACAGTCCCCTTTGATGACAGCATCCAAAGCACGTCCTGGACCACCCTACCAAAATGAGCCCCCCGTCCTCTTACTCTTCATCCCAGAACCCCATTAATTCCCCTATAAATGGTGATATTTATAATGATTTAGTTACCCTGTTGTTTCCTGTCTCCTCCACTAGCCTGTGGGCTCCCTGAGGGCAGGGCCAGATACCGCCCACTTTACTGCCTGTGAGGTGCCTAGCACAGCGCCTGGGACAGAGCAGATCCTCAACACGCACGTCTTGAATGGAAATGGCACTGCGTCACGCTGTGTGACAGTCATCTTTATGTTTCTAGCTCTACCAGCAAACCCCCGTGCCCAGCACAGAACTTGGCACATGAGAGGAGACTAGCCAGTGTGGAATAAGTGCGTTCCTAAATGAATTAAACGAATAAAGAGAAGAACTAACATGAAGGCAGGGTGAACAAATGATCAAATAAAGGGATCCCAAGTAACCTTTCTGAAACAACAAGTTGATAGCTGTTACTTTCACTGTTTGAAATAAATATAAGCCTCCTGTCTTGCTACTGTTCACTTGTACCGCTGAAAAAAATTAAGAATGGAGTTGGTCAAGGCTAACCTTTAAAAAACAATCACCACAGAAATCTAATGACTGGAGTAGCCTTTTCATGAATAGGCAAGACATCGATATCAATTTACATTAATTAGTAAGGCTAAGATACCCTCTCAAAATGTCTGCTTCCTTAACCTTCTAGATTTGTATCAAATATCACCTCTTGGTGTTTCCAGAGTTTCATATTTTGAAAAAGTTTGAGTCACTGTAGCAACACTGAACTGTGTGTGTGTATGTGTGTGTGTGTGCATGTGTGTAAAGGGGAAACTACTGTTTCTTTTCTGCTACTCACACAAAACTTCACTTCTGACACCAAGTATGTGGGTATTTTTTTTCCCACACCAACCAGTTCTGTGACAGCAGTGGGTGACCTACAATTCAATTCAATGCTAACACTGTCTACCTGGAAGTAGCATCAGAACCCACATGTCAAGGGCGCTGTCCCACGAGACTGTCCCCACTCCCCCTTCAGATGCACATCGCAAGTCCCGGCCTCCAACATCTCTGACCCACGAGCTGTAAATCAAGGGGTCCCATGACTCCTTCTCAGGTTTCCTTATCTGCTAGAATGACTCACAGAACTCAGGAAAACTATTTACTTACTAGGGCACCAGTTTCTTACGAAGGGGAGAACTCAGGAACAGCCAGTGGGAAGAAGTGCATCAGGCAAGGTGTGGAGGAAGGGGCGTGAGCTTCTGGGCCTCTTTGGGCGTGGAACCTCTGTGTGCTTGGCAACCCAGAAGCTCTCTGAACCCTGTGGGTCAGGGATTTTTATGGAGGCCTCATCACATAGGCATGATCAATGATTACCACAATCTCCAGCTAGCTCTTCTCCCCTTCCCAGAGGATGGGGGTGGAGGGCTGGAAGTTCCAAGCTTCTAATCACAGCTTGGGCTTTCTGGTGAACAGACCCCGCCCTGTAGCTATCGAGGAGTCCATCAGGAGTGTCTTCATGAGAGCAATAAATGATCCTGTCACTCAAGAAATTCCAAGGAATTTAGGAGCTCTGTGTCAGGACAAGGGTCAAAGACCAACTATTAGAACAAAAGATGTTGCTTCTATCACTTAGGAAAATATCACAGTGTTTGTTCCATAATAGATACATATTTAAACGCTCATGGTTTTAAAAATGCAGTAACTACTTAAGTGTCTTCAGTATAGTCCTTAGCTCTAAGTAAAGTAACCATACGCCCCCAACTTCCTAAAGTCAGAGCACAGCACCTGATGGAAGACGGACAACAATCAGAAACTTTAAATGCAGGACTGCCCTAGAATATTCTGGATGAGCAGCCAGCACACTCATAAGTATTTCTATTTTTACATAGTTTGTGATCATCATATTTAAATAATTATACACCAGTTTTTTTTCTCTCATTATTTAGCAAACATTTCTCCAGGTTGCCATAACCTCTTTACATTTCCTCCCAGAAAAGCCAGTGCCCTCCTGAGCCGCTGTTCTCTCGCCTGTAATCACTTCATCTCCGATGACACCTCCCCCAGAGCTCTTGGGAGGAGGCATCCTAGTGAACTGAGAGCGTGGGCTTTGGGGTCACACACACTCTGTGGAACTCGGGCTCTGCCACTTCTTTGTTATGTTACCTTTGGCAAGTTACTTGTCACCTTGGATCCTCTGTTTTCTCATCTGTAATTTAGAAATAATAGTGCCTTATGCAGAGAGTTGGTATACAGATTAAATGGATTTTTAAAAATGAATGTGTAATATTTATTCCAGTGCTCGACACACAGTAGCTCTTAATAAACAGTGGCTGATATTACTACTGCCGTTGTTACTCTTCACCTTTCCACCGAGTTCGCACATCATCATCACTTACCCCCAACAAATGGCTCCTGTGCCTTCCTTTTACAGGTAATTCGACAATGCGCATTAGCAGGCATACAGCTTTTTCTTCCCCCCAAAATCTCTCTTTGGATTCAACTCCCGGACGAACCAGCACGACCACACAGTCTTCTGCTCCCTCTGCCTGGTGAGCTCCTGATTCTTCCAGAGCCTCACCTTCAGAAAGCCTTCTCACCCCCGAAGAGAAAGAGTCTCCCTGCCACTGTTTACCTAAAATGTCCCCTCCCTTGGAGGCACTCCTAGGTCCCCTCCCTCTAGTCCCACTTCCACATGGCCCCAGAAGGGTGTTTCTAGAAACACATGTTCTCTGTGGGAAAGCAGAGTCTCTTAATGACAAGTAAGACTGTAATTTGGTACAAAGATAAGCAATTAAAATATTTGTCATTCTCTTTGATCCAGCAATTCCACTTCCAGGAATTTTTTTCCACAGATGTACTCAAAAAGGTGCGAAATGGAATATCTAAGATTATTAGGGCAGCATTGCTTATAGTAGTAGAAAATGGGAAATCACATCAATGTTCTTCAATTGGGGATTATTTAAATACATTTTGTAACATGCACACACTGAACACCGCAGACAGGTAAAACTCTTTATGTAGTAAGATGGGGCATTCCCAAGCTATATCTCTACTTTTCATTGGAAAGAGCAAGGTACAAACAATGTGTATGGCATGTCAGCATGTGTGAAGAATAAAAACAACAAAAAGAAGAGATACACATTTGCTTGTACTTGTGTAAAGCACTTTGGAAGGGTACATGAGAAACTCGTAACATCAGTTGCTCTGGGGAGAGGACTGGTGGTTGGTAGAGAGGGGCAGAGAGATTTTTGCTGCCTTTGCATTTCAAACCACATAACTGTATTATGTATTCAAAATAATAACAATAACAAACAGAAAACACACTTGTGGAAATACCAAAATACTGCGATAAGGGCTTGTTGCTAAAGGGACGGCAGGAGAATTCATCTACTGGAGAAAACTGCTCCCGTGTTAGGGAAGAAAACCTTCTGAGGGCCTTTTGGGTGTGCAAAGCCAAAGCCCGGAGCCCAGTCTGGAGGGGAAAGGTTCAAATGGTCCGAAAGTAAAGGATGATCTCTTCAGGTGAAAAGGTAGTTCTGATTTTAAGTAACTCTTCATCTCCTTGGGGGCGGACCTGGGAGAAGGAAGTTGGGGCATTGGGAGGTAGGCGAAGAGAAAAGGAAAGAGAAGGAACTAAATAAGAATAAGAAACAAGAATGGGCCTCCAGCACTAAGAAGCTCTCCGTAAAGGTGTAGGGGCTGAAAGCTTTTAGCATAAGTGACTGATTCGGGGAGGAAGCCAAATCTTGTTGGGATACGTGTGTCAGGACATGAAGCCTTGAACCGTTCTCATACTGAAACGGTTTGCAGTTGCCTCCCTTTTCTTGCCGACCTACCACAATTATTTTTCCTCATTTACTGTGCATTTTGAATGTTGAGCCCTCCCCACCCTTAAGAAAAGGGAAACCTATTCTTTTGGGGTTTGTTTGTACTAATTGCTGATGAACCAGGCTCTAGATTTAATAGACCAACGGTTTTCTGTTAAAGAGCAAGAGAGGAACACAGGAACTAGAAGAGAGAGAGAAGAAAGTACCATGGAGCAGGCCAGAAAAAGGGAAAGATTTTCTTCAAAGTAGAAGGAGGCCAGAGAATAGTAGGAAGAGGAGAGGGAATTAACAAGACCCACACTGGCTTGGGAGTTAGTCTGGGGCAGTTGACCGAACAGGGAGAAAACATGAAGCTCCGTTGAGCCCGGTGAATGGAACTTGCAAAGAAGGCTTCAAGGGACATTCTCTGAACAACAAGGGGACCGGGCAAGAATTATGTCATTGTCACAGATCATTCAGCCATGACCGGAAAGAGAAAACCTCCTATTCTCTGCACCAAACTTTCCCATATACATTGTTCCTCTATGGGCAGCTGGTGAATAGTTCACTTCATTAGCATTGATAACTCACTGGATGCCTGCCCAGCTGGACAGATGCCCACCCATACCATAGAACTTCACCATGAACCGGCTCCATTACTCCAGGTGACATAATGCTCTAGGACAAAACCTGTAAGCCCAAAGCAAGGGAATGGGGACCTGGACCCAGTGGAGTGGTGATAAGAAAGCTCTGGGTGTCTGCACTGGTGGGGGAAAGGGAACAAGTCAAGTAGGAGACAAACTGAACAAGCTCAGACCATCCAGAGATGGGACAGTGGTTAATGACACTGCTGTCATGCATAGATAGGGACAATCTGGGTGGCAGTGTCTGGCAAATCTTACATTAGTCACCTGCTCAAAACTTTCTAAGAGCTACTCTCTACCTCCAGGGTAAATGCCACAATTTTCAGGCTGGCGTATTAGTTAGGATAGGCTAAGTTATCCTGTAGTAACAAATTAACCCCCAAAGCCTAATGGTTTAACACAACATGAATTTATTTCCTGTTCATGGAACATGTCCCATGAATATACTCCACAGAACCATGCATGGACCCAGACTGATGGAGGGGTCACTGTCATGGATCTATACCACTTAGAACATGTGGCCTCCTTGGTCACTGTGGCAAGGCAGGAAAGCTAAGGGAGAGCTTGCTTTTTTATACTTTAGCCCAGAACTGACACATATCACTTCTACTTACAGCATGTTGGTGAAACTAGTCACATGGTTCCCACCAACTGCAAGGAGACTGGGAAATGTAGAGAGTGGATGGATATTTGGTGAGCAATAAGTCTCAAAACTCTTAGTGATCTGGCCCCAGGGTCTCATCCAGCTTCATTTCCTGCCACAGCCCTGCTTCCCCATACATAATCCACCTCTGGTCATGGGAGTCTTTTCTCAGCTTCCCATTGCTCCCCCTTTGCTTATACTGGTTCCTGAACGTAAAATGCCCCCTTTCACCTTTCCCACCTGCCAACATTCTATTTCATGGAAGCCCAGATCAAATTCATTGATTTTTAGTTCAACCACTTATCTGTTTGGATACTATACTTCCATCAGCACTTAGGGTCTGTGGGACTGACTTCCTGACACCTGTCACAGAGCCTGTCACACAGTGGACACTAAATAAATATTTGTCAAATAAATGCTCCTACTTTAGAATTTTCCAAATAATACTTTGTTTGTCCTTGTCCACACCCACCTGCCCACCCTCCCCTTCCCATAGGTTGTGTGCTCTGGGTGGCGCAGACTAAACATTGTATCTCCATTTCCCTATTACCTACTGGCACTGGACATTTTTTTCAGTAAATGTTTGGAGGAGAATTGACTAATTTGCCTTTTATTTACTTTTGAATGGCGATTTTTAAATAATTGCAAGTGGAATCAGCTGTGTGTGTTATCCTTCAATTTAAAAATTTACTCAAAAAAAAGAATTAAGAAGCAAAAAAGGGAAGTATTTAGAGAGTAATTGCACGAACACAAAGGCACTTTTGGAAGATGCAATCACTGGGGTGTCAGTTTTGTAACAGCATCTGTTGACAAAAGTATTAACGTTCCTTTGGCGCAGTAACACTGGCCAGAGCTAGCTAAAGCAAAAGGGACCCCACGGGTAGAAACATCCTGGCCTCAGGATCAAGGGGGATCAGGGCTGTGGGGAACACACACAGCCCTCTTTACTTCTTTCATCTCTTTCTCCAACGTATACATCATTATTCCCTCTCGCTAAAATGCAGCTTTCTTTACTTCTCAGAAAAAAACCATTTGAACTTGAACCATCAGCCAACATCTGGAAGTTTCCAATTCCCTCCCAGGGAGCCATATTCTTTGACCCAGTTTCAAGACCCCAGAGAAGGACTCTGATTGGCCCAGCTTGTTCATGCACCGAGATGCTCCAATCACAGGAGACCAGAGTGGAAAGTCCCCAGGCACGGCTATTTTCCACCATGGCCTTGATGCAGGAACCAGGCACCAGAAAACAGGGGCTGGGAAGAAAAAGCAATTATGGTTCACTGAAATCAGGAAGAGGGAGAATGATTGTTGAGAAAGTAGCTTCGGAGAGAGATAATATAAATATAAACATATCCTCTGAAAAGAAAGGATGAGAATTAAAACGTTAGGAGCCACGTCCGAGTTATCTCCGACTCTCCTATGTATCTCCCTGCAGGTCTTATCAATTCTAGCTCTCAGATCATTGTGAAATAGCTACTCCCTCACCTTCTCCATTGCCTCAGATGCTACCTTAACATCTTTGGGCTGGACTGTTGCAACTGTTCTCTTAACTGGGCTCAGAGCTTCCAGTCTAACCTCATTCTAATTATCCACCACCAGAAGGCCTCCAAATGATCTTTCTTACAAACAATTCCACCATGTTTTTACCTAAAACTCTTTTTCTTTCTTTCTTCTTCTTTTTTTTTTTAAGAGAGCAAGAGAAACATCAGTGTGTGGTTGCCTCTTCTGTGCCCCCAACTGAACCTGGCCACAAACCAGGCATATGCCCTGACTGGGATTTGAACCTGTGACCTTTTGGTTCACAGTCCAGCACTCAACCCACCGAGCCACACCAGCCAGGACCCTAAAACTCTTTTAACAGCCCCCATCACCTTCCAAGCTTCTTAGAACCGCCTTCAAGGCCCTCTTTGATCTCACACCAGCTTCCTCTTCTCTCTTTCCTAGAAACCAGGACTTTCCTCCTACCCTTCTACCAGCAGGCTATGCTTTTGTGTTTTCTTAAGCATTTGCTCTCTGTTTCCTCCCCCTGGGATGCACTTCCCTTCTCCATTAGCTCTGTCTGGTGATGCTACTTACCCTTCAAGGTCCAGTCAGATGTCCTCCCTCCCTCTGTGGTGCCTCCCACATTGTGTCCATTTTTGGCTATGGATACATGTGTCTCTCCTGCTGTAGTCTTACAGAATAGTAATCACGCCTCATTAATCTTTAATCCCTGGTTCCAAGCCTAGGGTCTGACCACAGTAGGAATCCACAAATGCTTATGGGAGGCTGTAAGGAGGAAGGGAGTGTACAAAGGGGAAGGGAAGAGGAAGGGAGGGAAGGAAGGAAAAAGAAAAGAGCGGGGAAGAAGGAAGGAAGGAAGGGAGGGAAGAAAGGAGAGAGGATAGATGGATGAATTAAGGAAAGGCCAAGGGTTCTAAGTTGTAATACTTGTTTTCTCCGCTATTTATCACTGATTAACTCAGACAGGTTGTGGCCCTTCTCTGAGACTCAGTCTACTCCTTTGTAAAATTACATCTGTCCTACCCAACTCACAGGCTTACTGCAGATCGGATAAAGGAAAGAACATGGAGGCACTATGTTCACTTCCGTGAAACTAGTAGTTATTCCGAGTTGGCCATCATGAGCACTTATTCCCCTGACTAACTGAAGACTGCAGTCTTAGTGGACCCCCCTTCATTGGTCAGAACTCCCTCGCAGTGTGGGGGGCAGGGGGGAGGGCCGGGGGCCTGAGGCAGCTTTAGTTGTGTATTATCAGTGACTCATTACCAGAACCTTGTGAGTCCGATGGGGCTGACTTTGGGGATCATTAGGATCGCAGTGTAAAAAGTGAGTATATTTAATGACATTATTTTATTTTGGATACTTCTGTACTCTTTTTTAAATCTTGGGTGCTCCTTTTCTCCTGATTTAGATGAATAATAAGAAATATCCACAAACAGGACTATATTAATGATATAAACTCAAATAAAAAATTGTCTACTCACTTCTCTCTTAATCTTTTGGATCAGCTTAATTGAAAAGTGACTTGAGCCCTACATTGCGATGGGAGATGGTGAAAAACCACTTCAGTTTACAACTACTTACCTGTGTGAATCAGGCTTTTCTCAAACCTATGTCACCAAAACAGAAGGCAGAGGGAAACAGGAAGCTGCACAGACGGAGGGCTGCAGTTGCCAAGCTGCACTTGTCCAGTAGACCAGGTGGGGCCTGTGGCAGACCTGCTGGCCCGGTGAGAAACAGAACAGCGTGGGACCAAGGCGGGAGCACGATGCGGCACGGGGCCCCACCACACGGGAGTGAGCGGACCCTTGAGCGCCGGCGCAGGTTTTCTGCTGGTGCCGTGGCCTGAGCACCTCCGCTCTGGCTGACTCCCGACTCCCCAGGCGCACTGCACTGACCAGTGAACTCCAGTGTGCCCCTGTGCAGGCTCAGGGGCAGCAAGGAGCTGCATCCCTCACTGGCGTCCTGTCTCATGTCCCTCTTCTGCGCTGCATGTTTGCTTTCCCTGCTCAACCAATAGAACCTGGCTACGCCATCATTCTCCCCAATCTTCGTACTCTCTCTAAACCTCACCATTTAGCCTGAGTCAACTAGATGATGCACCTCCGTTTGAAATCGTGAGAGATTGGAAGCAACCAGTTAGTCTTCTATTGATGGCATTTGGGTTGCCTCCAATCCCGAGGGATTACCGACAGAGCTGCATTGCATAGCTTCGTCAGTACATCTTTTCACGTTTTTGCCTCTGCACCCCTGTGATGGATTTCTAGAAGTGGGACTGCTGCATCACTGCACACCTATCGGAAAGACTAAAACTGAGAGGAAAAAAATGACAATACCAAATGCCGATGAGAATGTAGAGCAACTGGAACTCTCCAACATTACTAGTGGAAAAGCGAAATGGTACAACTACTTTGAAAACAGGTTGGCAGTCCCTTATAATGCTTAACATATATTTACAATATGACCCAGCCATCTCTTTCCTACATATTTATTCAAGAAAATGAAAAGTATACTTACACAAACATGTTCTGTACCTGAGCATTTATAAAGGCTTAATTAATAATCGCCAGTAATTGGAAACAGCTCAAGTATCCTTCATCTGATGGATTAACTGTGACACATTTCTACAATTGAATATCACCCAGCAATGAAAAAGAACAAACTTACAGTACACTACAACATGGATGAATTTCTTTTTTTTTTTACTAGAATTTTTTTAAATTAATTTATTTATTTTTAGAGAGGGAAGGAAGGGAGAAAGAGAGACAGAGAGAAACATCAATATGCGGTTGCTGGGGGCCGTGGCCTGCAACCCAGGCATGTGCCCTGACTGGGAATCGAACCTGTGATGCTTTGGTTCACAGCCCACGCTCAATCCACTGAGCTACACCAGCCAGGGCCATGGATGAATTTCAAATACATTATTCTAAGAGAAAGAAGCCCGATTTAAAAAGCTATACACTCCCTAATTCTATTTATATGACGTTCTCCAAAGGATAATCCTGTAGGGACAGAGAACATATCAGTGGTTGCCAGGGACTGAGATGTCTCATGGTTTTACTTCTAAGGCGCAGCATGAAGAGATTTCTTGGGGTGGTGAAACTACTGTACATCTTGACTGTGATGGTAATCACTCTACCATGTGTGCTCGTTGAAACTCACAGAACTGTACGTGATAAAGAGTGACTTTTTATGATATGTAAATTACACCTCAATAAACCTAACTTTTAAAAAAAGATAAATGCACAGGCAATTCTACTAATCAGTGCCAAAATTCCCCCCGTGGTAGGATGATTCATGGCTCCCACATATATCCAGATCCTATTTCCTGGATGTCACTTTATACGGCAAAAGGGACTTTGTAGGTGTGATTAAGTTAAAAATCTTGAGAAGGAGAGTATCCTGGATTACCCAGGCAAACCCTAAATACAAGCAAAAGTGTCCTTATAATGGGAAGCAGAAGGGGATTTTACCACGGAAGAGAGGCTGTAAGATGACAGAGCACAGAGGGTTTCAAATACTGTATTGCTGGTCTTGAAGGTGGAGGGAGGAGCCCAGGAATGCAAGGAAGGAAGCTCTAGAATGTGGAAAAGCCAAACAAACAGAATCTGCTCTGGAACCTCCGAAGGGAGTATCAGCCCTGCCAACATCCTGAACTTCAAGAGAAAAATTTCTGTTGCTTTTAAGCCACCAAATTTGTCATAATTGGAATCCAGTACACCCTCCATAGAGGCTGGCCTGTTTTTGCAGTCCCACCAAAAGTGTAGGTAGGGAAGGAGGAAAATTGTCCCCAGAGGCCCCAGTGCAGACACGCCCTCATATCTCATAGGCCAGAATTGTGTCACATGGCCACTCATAATCAAGCTTCCTCCTACCAAGGGTGTCCAACCTTTTGGCATCTCTGGGTCACGCTGGAAGAAGAGTTGCTTTAGGCCACACATTAAATACACTGCAACATGTAATCACAAAACAATCTCATAATGTTGTAAGTAAATGTATAATTTTGCGTTGGGCTGCACGCTAGACACCCCTGTACTTAGCCCTTGCCCTGGGGCTGTGTCATTCTCTCCTGACCCTCACAGCTGTCAGAGCCTATCCATGGCAGGGTTCTGCCCTCAAGGAAGGGCATAGCTTTGGGTTGGTCACCAGTGGCGCCTATCTCAAAAATTACTTGTAGAAGAAGAAATTCCTCAGTTGAATATATATTTTATAAGAGTTAAAAACTCCTGGACTAGACTCTCTGAGGGGCCATGAGCTGTAGCCTCCCTTGTTCGGCCCCATCTGGTTCTGCCCAACTCTCTCCCCGTTTTTCCAGAGGAGGCAGGGCCCAGCTGAGCTGTGGCCGTGAGTCACCAAGGTTAAACAAGGCTCTGCAAGCACACTGGCCAGTCTTCCATAAATACGTCCCATTTGCAGTGCTGACTCAAGTCCTCTTAAGGGAATCTTTTCTCTTTTCTCCCTGTTTTAGCTATTCCCTGACATACTATCCTAAAATTTCAGAGCTGCAAAGGCCGTTAGAGGTAGTAGTAGTAATAATAATACTAATCATAGTAACATAATAACTGTTATTGTTATGATAATTGCAACAGCTACCACTTATTGAGCATTTACTATGTTCTAGGCACTTTGTATGTATTATTCATTTAATCCTCAAGTCTTCTTGGTGGTGTTATCACTCTGATAGATTTTGAAACCCATGAAAAGAAAAGATGTCTTGTTCAGGGTAAATGCTGGCACCAGGGTTCAAACGGAGATCTGTAAAGACTCCAAACTTTGAATTTTCAAATTCCATGAAGTCCTTAACCATTCATTCTACAGATGAGAAATGAGAACTCAGGGTGAGAGGGGTGGAGTAGAGGTGGTGCTGGGAGGCATAAGCATCTTGTTTGGTTCACGTGACCAGTGACTGGCCGAGTGAATGACTGCCCCTCCAGTGCAACAAGCAGCTCACGTGACATTTTCTCTCTCCTTGGCAGGAATCAAGTAGTTACAAATCATCAGTAACTGAGTTTAATAAGAGAAAAGGTGTATGCCTTTTTGCAAAATGAGTGTAATGAAAACGTTTCTCATTGTGATTGTCTAATTTATCTGGCAATGTTGAAAGGTTTTTTAAAAAGTGTGGTTATAGCCCTGGCTGGTGTGGCTCAGTGGATTGAGTGCGGGCCTATGAACTAAAGGATTGCCAGTTTGATTCCCAGTCAGGGCAGATGCCTGGGTTGCAGGTCAGGTCCCCAATACAGTGCATGGGAGAGGCAATCACTTATTGATGTTTATCTCCCTCTCTTTCTCCCTCCCTTCCCCTTTCTCTAAAAATAAATAAATAACATCTTTTTTAAAAAAAGGATAGTTATCGTACAAAGAGTGCCTTACAATTTATGAAACACTTTCCAATACTTTCATGTGATTGTGTTTCAGCTCTATGAAGCAGGGAGGTATGATTATCCCACTTTGTGGATGAGGAAACTAAGGCCTGAAAAGATTACATTACTTGCCCAAGGTCTCACAGACCATTAAGTGGCAGAGCCAGAGTCAAAACCGAGGCCCTGTCCCTTGGAAGGAAGCTTTTCGGCTATGAGGGCCTGACCTCCAAGGACAGGGACTTTTCCTGGGAATTTTAGACTCCTATTTGCAAGTTAAAAAAATCAATTAAGATTTTGATTGGCTGAGGTGATTTTTTTTTACTGAGAGTTTTGCATTGAATAAATTAATTTAGGGAGAAATGACATCTTTTTTAAAGTATATTTTATTATGTTATTATAGTTGTTCCAATATTTTCCCCTTTGCCCCCCTTTCCCTGGTACCTCCCCGCTTCCCTACAGCAATCCCCCTATTAGTTCATGTCAATGGGTTGTGCATATAAGTTCTTTGACTTCTCCATTTCCTATTTTATTCTTACCACCTCCCTGCCTATTTTGTACCTATCAATTATGCTTCTTAATCTCTGTAACTTTCTCCCCATTCTCCTCTTTTCCTCTCCCAGCTGATAACCCTCCATGTGATCTCCACACGTACGATTCTGTTCCTGTTCTAGTTGTTTGCTTAGTTAGTTTGTTAGTTTGTTTTTTTATTCAGTTGTTGATTGTTGTGAATTTGTTGCCTTTTTAACATTCATAGTTTTGATTTTTTTCTTAAATAAGTCCCTTTAATATTTCATGTAATAATAGCTTGGTGATGATGAACTCCTTTAGCTTTATTACCTTGTCTGGGAAGCACTTTGTGCTTCCATTCTAAATGATAGCTTTGCTGGATAGAGTGATCAACATTGTAGGTCCTTGCTTTTCATTACTTTGAATACTTCTTGCTAGTCCCTTCTTGCTTGCAAAATTTCTTTTGAGAAACCAGCTGATAAGTCTTATGGGTATGCCTTTGTAGGTAACTCTCTCCTTTTATCTTGCTGCTTTTAAGATTCTCTCTTTAATATTTGGCATTTTAATTATGATGTGTCTTTGTGTGTTCCTATGTGGGTCCAACTTGTTTGGGACTCTCTGTGCTTCCTGGACTTGTATGTCTATTTCCTTCGCCAAATTCAGGAAGTTTTCTTTCACTATTTTTTAAAATAAATTTTCAATTTCATGCTCTTCCTCTTCTCCTTCTGGCATCTTTATGATTCAGAAGTTGGCACTTTTGGAGATGTCCCAGAGTCATCTTATTCTCTCCTCATTTCTTTTGAATTCTTGTTTCCTCTTTCTCTTCTGGTTGAATATTTATTTCTTCCTTATGTTCCAAATTATTGATTTGAATCCCAACTTCCTAGCCTTCACTGTTGGTTCCCTATAGATTTTTCTTTGTTTGACTTAGTGTAACCTTCATTTCTTCCTTTGTGTTGTTGCTGTACTCAATGAGTTCTTTGAGCATCTTGATCACCAGTGTTTTGCTCAGCACCTGATAGGTTGGCTATCTCCATTTCATTTAGTTCTTTTTCTGGGGTTTTGTTCTATTCTTTCATTTGGGCCATATTTCTTTGTCTTCTCAATTTGGCAGCCTCCCTGTGTTTGTTTCTGTGTATTAGGTAGAGCCGCTTTGACTCCCTGTAAAAGGCCCCTATAAATTGTGTGGAGCAGAGCCTCACATAATCACCATGGCGGGCAACCCACTTCATCACTTTGTGGCTCTATGGTGGGTGGAGGGCTCGGAGAGGGGACTGTGCTGTTGCCTCACTTCTGGAGGTTTGCCTTGCACTTGCCCTGTTTCTAGTGACTTCACCTACTCCCCATATGTGACTGGCACCCTTCCAGCTGTTGCCCTGGTATTAAATCCCAAAGTGGGTTGGTTTGTGTATGTTTTCAGACTATGCAGGCCCTTTAAGCAAAGTTTCCTGAAAATCCCTCAATTTCTTCCGTTGTGCCAACCCCCACTGGTTTCTACAGCCAGAATTTATAGGGATTTATTTTCCTGGCATTGGAATCCTGAGTTGTACAGTCTGGCCTGGGGCTGGGATCACTTGCTCCCAAAGAATCCCTCTTGATTTTCATCCACCACATGTGTATGTGGAACCACCTGTTTCCATTTCACCACTGCCACCTCTCCATGCTACACCACTTCTCCTTGCCTCTCTGCCCCATCTCCACCCCTTCTACCCATCTGGATGATTGTGGCTTCTTTAAATCCTCAGTTGTTGGACTTTCCTACAGTTAGATTTTATGACAGTTGTGGGTGTTACTTGTTCTGAGATTTAGTTGTAATTCTTTTTTTAAAAAGATTTTATCTATTTATTTTTAGAGAGAGGGAAAGGGAGAGAGAGAGGGAAAGAAACATCAATGTGTGGTTTCCTCTCGAGTGCCCCCTACTGGGAACGTGGCCCACAACCCAGACATGTGCTGTGACTGAGAATTGAACCAGCAACCCTTTGGTTCTCAGGCCAGCACTCAATCCACTGAGCCACACCAGCCAGGGCTAGTTGTAATTCTTTTTGTGGTTGCAGGAGGAGGCAAAGTGTGTCTACCTATGCTTACATCTTGACTGGAAGTCCAGAAATGATATCTTTATATCATGAGTCTTCCCACCCTTCACCCTTTATGCCTCCAAGGAGAATCTGAGACACTCTGCATTTTTTGCTCAGTTTAATCCTTTAAAAACTGCCTTGGTTGCTAATTTGAATAACATCTTCAGTTCTGTTATACTACTTTTCTATTTGATTATATTGCATTATTTTTATGTCTAGTTAGTAACTTGATACTTGGTTGAACATTCGTGTTGCTTCCAACAGCCTGTTAGTTAATTCACTTCAGGTTTCAGGACAGGATTATACCATCTGCAAATGTTTAAAAAACAAATCCTGTTCTTCTAATTCTATCATAAGTGCTCTTTCTACCACATGACACTGCATTTTTCCACTACTTTCCATTTTCCAGATGATCCAATGATTCCTTTAAGTGCCAAAATATTTAGAAATATAACTGCTTGAGTTGAAAATCTTTCTCAAGTGAACTACAATGTGTACCCAACAGCTGTAGTTTCATCTGCACAACAACTCTCCCTCCAATCTTTTGATAGAAGCCCCTCTCTTTCTTTGGAGGAACTACCCCTCCCACACTTCAGGAGGTCCCAGCCAAACCGCCCATCACTTGATTCCATCCACATGCCCCTAAACAGGCCCCAGCTCCACCACACACTGACCCAGGGGACTCTTCCAAGAATTTGTGTCTTGAGAGAAGGACAGAGAAGGACTTGGGAGCACTGTCATCTAGAAGACAGGCCCTAAGGAGGTATCCACGAGTTTTGGCCTGGGGTTGCCTTGATTTCTGTGTCTCCCGAAGCCTAATTGTCCAACTGCTCCTTTGATTCCAGGAACTACCCAATATCCACCCCCCATAATACATTCCTTTTGCTTCTATTACAAATGAGCCAGATATCAGTGCCCAACAGTGGGATGCAGATAATAGACCCTGTTATCGATGGAACTGGATCCCTCCCCAAAGGTACACTGAAGTACTAATCCCTGAACACCTCCAAATGTAGACTTATTTGGAAATATGCTCTTTACAGAAGTAATTAAGTTAAAATGAGGTCATTAAACTGGGCCTTAATCCAATATGTTTAGCGTCCTTAAAAGGGGGAAATTCAGGCACAGAGACAGACACATAAAAGGGAAGACAATGTGGAGACACACACAGGGAGGAGGCCATGTCAGGGCAGAGACTGAAGAGAGGCACCCACAAGCCAAGAAACTCCAAGAAGTGGCCAGAAGCTAAGAAAGATATGGAGAACAGTCCCTTCCCTAGAGGCCTCAGAGCACAGGCGGCAAACACAAGGCCTGCAGGCTGAATCCGGCCTTCCACCTTGTTTTACCCAGTCCAGCACCTTGTTTCTAATTGGCGGCAGCGCCAACTCTCGCCGAGCTGAGCTCTCATTTAACTGTTAAGAAGTAGTTACATGTATACAGTCCTGAAATTACATTCAGCCCTTTGAAGGCTGATGTGGCCCCCCAGTGAAAATGAGTCTGACACACTTGCGTTAGAGGGAGCACGGCCCTGACGACACCTTGATTTCAGAGTTCTGGCCTCCAGAATGTGAGACAATGAGCTTGTGTTGTTTTAAGCCACCAAATGTATGCATAAAGGATTTGTGCAAATGATAGGGTGTTGCTATGCATTGAATAAATAAAAGAATCCATAAGTGCGTAGTGATATTCAACCTCCCTCCCCTGGAAAAAGAATGAAGAGAGCTCAGCTATACAAAAAAATTTCAGCTTAATAAATATAGAAGAAATTAGAAAATCACCATTTGGCAAACACCACGGTAAGAACTGATTCATCATCAAATCATCATCAATAATTTAGTATATCACCAATGGATGTGAAAACCACTGGATGAAAATTTGTTGGGAAACAGAATATTCACATAGCCTTAGAGTTATCTCCCCAGAAATTACTTATTAGAAAGGAAAAGGTGGCTTTACAATAGAAGTCTGGTGAGCACCACCTTAACCAAGTTGTATAAGAAAACTCAGTTCAGCCCTGTGTGTCTCCTCTACTATTCACACAGAACACTTCACTTGGGCCATCAAATGTGTGGGGTTTTCCCCCATACCAAACAGTTCTCTGCCACTCCAGCTGGGTGTCCTATAATTTCACTCACTTCTAACACTATCTACCTGGAGATAGTGTCAGATTCCCACAGCTTAAGGACAAGACAGCCCCTGCCCCACTTCAGAGGCCAATAGCAAGTCATAGGTCCCTAGGTTACCCATAACTACTGTCCAAACTGGCTACAAATTAGAGGTTCCTATAGCCCCTCTCCCCAGGTTGGGTTAATTTGCTAGACTGCTCACAGAACTCAGGGAAAGACTTATTTTTACCAGTTATTACAGGATATGATCATGGACACAGATACAGGGACACTTCGGGCAGGATCTGGGAGGGTCCCTGAGTACAAGAGCTTCTGTGCCCATGGAGTTGGGGTGTGTCACCCTCCTGTGTGGATTTCACCACCCTGGAAGTTGCATCTGTACCTTCAGCACTTTATGGGGGCTTCATCCCGTGGGCAGGATCAATCGTTAATTCCATTTTCAGCCCTTCTCCCTTTTCAAGAGAATGGGGTCCTGTCACCTAGGAAATTACAAGGGTTTCAGGAGCCCTGGGCCAGGACCCAGGGTCATAGAGCAAATATTAGGACAGGATCTGCTCCTAGAGTTGTCATCACTTAGGAAATGACAAGGATTTCAGGGGCCCTGTGTCAGGAACGGGAGCAGAGGCCAACATATACTTTCTTTATGTCATATGAGTGATCAAATTTAGGTTTGCCAATAATGGGATGAGCTGACAGCATGTGCCTGCTCAGGCACTTTCTAGTGCATGATGCACTAGAAAGACATGGTATCATCCAAATAGCATTTTTTGTTCAAAAATGTATAACCCGATTGAATGAGGAGACATTTGACAAACTCAAATTGCAAAACATTTTATTAAGCAACTGGCCTGGACTCTTCAAAAATGCCAATGTCATACAAGACAAAAAAAAAAGTGGGGGAAATTGTTCCAGGTTAATGGACACTAAAGAGACATAGGAATTAAATGCTTCTTATACTGGTGGATGAAAACTAAAAAGCTATAAAAAATATAATCAGGCTAGTTGAATCAATTTAAACATGCACTGTTTTTAGGTATTATTGTATCAATCATATATTTATTGAGTGTGACAGTTACGTCATGATTGCATAGGGAAAAAATGTTCTTGTTCTTCGGAGACATGTGCTGAAGATTTTAAGGGTAAACAGTCATCAATAACAGCAACTTCAGATGGTCGAGGGGGAAAATCGCGTGTGTGCGCGAGCAGACAACACACAGAGATAAAGCAACTGTGGCAAGATTAGCAGATCTAGATGGAGGATATATGGTTGCTTTTTGTACTGTTCTTTCAACTTTTCTCATTATCTGAATTTCTTCAAATTACAAAGCTGAGGAGAAAATGGAGGCAAAATAATGCCAATCTCCTAGAAGCAATTTAATGAGATAATATTAATAATGTAATTGACACCCAGTAGATGCTCAGTAAAACATAGCTCGTTTTGGGAGATAATAGTTACATAGGGTCAAATGAGTAAATCTTTGCAAAGCACCACTAATTATTCGTTCGATGAACATAGAATCAGCAGCACCTCATATATGCAAGGTCTGTGCCAAGAGTAAGGGACAGAGGAGGAGAAAGATACATTCTCACCTTACAGGGAGCTCATAAGGACACGCACGAGCCGATGATTGCAACATAGACAAATGCCGAAAAAGGGGTAGCGAGACTAGGCAAAGGACAGTGACTGATTGTGTCAGGTTAAGACCAAGAACTTGGGGCTAGTTGTCCACTTCCTGTTTGAAGTGGTACAGCAGCCAGCGGGTTGCATCTGAATTTCTGGATGCACCAACAAAATCCCAGACACACCAGGTCACCTCAAAAGTACTGAGTTCCTGCTTCTAGAATGTCTGGACTGAAGCTGGGATGGACTCTTCTCTGGGATGCCAGAGCCAGAATTCCTGAGCTGGAAATGCCCTGCCTAGGCTCCAGCTACTCTGTCCCTCCTTTGGTTACTCCAGGTTTAACCCTGGTCCATCCTGATCAGGCTTTACCAGGGTCTCCCTCATCTGTGACCAAGGCTAATTGCCCCCATCCCTCAGATTGCTTCCTCAGAGGCCTTTCCAGAATATTCCCAAGGCTCTTGCTACCCTCTGGGTTTCCTTTCCTCACGACTCTCCTTCAGTTTAAATAATTCATTGTTGCCAGATTATCTGTGCTGTGTCTGAAGTCCTCATTAGACTGTAAACTCCAGGAGGGCAGAGGCTGCCTCATGTTTGCATTGGTCTTCCCAGCACCTACAGGGTGCCCAGTATGCACAGATACAAGATAAATGTTGCTGAGTGAATGAATTGGAGAATCTAGGAAATCTCTGCGGGTTCTCAGAGAAGGGAATGCACTTTTTTTTTTTT
>PVIA01005678.1:0-110754 GCA_004024845.1 Tonatia bakeri
GGGGGGGCTGTGAAATGAGTGAGTACCCACCACAGACCTGGGATCTCCATGCAAGTGCAGCGCACACGAAGGCGCCTGGAAAGGCCCTAAGCTCCTGGTACTTGTCCCCAGAAGCTAAACACCTGTAGTCGCCACCCCCCACCCCCACCACACACACACACATGAACGCTGCTGCCTAGAAGCTCCTTCAAAATGTTCCTGAATCTTCCATGTCTGGACAAGGGTGTGGGGCCGCCCAGCAGAGAGCAGGGCACTAAGGCCCAGGCGGGGTGCTGTCCCCAGGAGCTCTCAGGAGAGCGAGGGTCTTTGTCAGGGTTGAGGTCTCCCCCGCTGGCCCCTTCAACCAGTCTGGAGGCCTCCCGTGGGGCCTGGAACGAGTGCGGAGAGCCTGGTGTGCTCCTGTGCGTGGCAGAGAGGGCGCACCTGTGAGCTTGCCCACACGTGTCACTGCGGGCAAAGATCAATGTGACCCTGTGTGTGTTGGGTGACTGAGTGTGTTTGGGTGAGTGTGCAAGCAAGAGCCTGTGGTTTGTAAATTCTGGGGACTGGGTGTGTGTGCTCGTGACTGTCAGGTCGGGGCTGTGCAAGTGCGTCACAGCCGGCATTTATGCTTCAGCACGACTAAGGCCCTGACCATGTACGCAGGCCTGTGGGGGGTGCGTGGGACTGAACGTGTGCTGGGGCGTCAGCATGTTTACAGGGTGTTCGCATGTTCAGGTGCACACGTGGCTGTGCACGTGCCTCTGTGTGGACGGCGGGGGGCACGTTGAAAGACGCCCAGGGTTTCATAACAGGATCTGCGCTGGCCTCTGCGTGCCATGACTGGGCATGTGGCCCTCCTGACTGTTCCTAGGACGCACGTTTGTGTGGTGGCGTGTGTTTGTGTGGTAGGGTGCGTCTGGGGGGCCGTGTGCATGGCTGCCAGCGCGTCTGCGTTTCCCTGCGTCTTTATGGTTAGGGGTCTGTGTGCATAAGGCTTTTCACGAGTGATTTTCTGGGTGCGTGTGTGGTTACCTGCGTAGACTGCGTCGTTAGAGTGTGCGGGAGTGTTTTTCTGAGTGTGCGAACCACAGCAAATGGGGCCGGGACCTCAGCGATAAGTGTTTCGGTATTTCCACACGTGATCCTATATTCCTAGAGCGTCCTTGAGCCTTCCCAGGGTCTGCAGCCCGACCCCCGTTCCGTTCCTAAGACTTATGCTAAGCGGCCGGGCTGTGCGCGCCCGTGTGCCGTCCTGTGTTGGGAACGCGTGCTCTACGCACGCGGGGTACCTGAGCCCGTCTAGCCAAGAGTGCGCCGCGTGAGCGAGCCGGTTTCCGGACGCTGCAGTGGTGGGGGGCGGCCCTCTGAGGGGCGGGGGGTCACCGGGACTGGCCGGCGCCGGCCCCGTGCGCGCGGAGGCGGGGGCGGGGGGCGGGGGCCGCAGGGGGGGGGCGACGGTACGAAAAGGGCGGCGCGCGCGGCAGCGGCAGCAGCTCCGCGGCGGCGGCATTGGAGAGCGCAGCGCGCAGCCCGGTGCAGCCCTGGCTTTCCCCTCGCTGCGCACCCGCGCCCCTTTCCGCGTCCGCAACCAGAAGCCCAGCGCGGCGCCCGGAGCCGGACCCGCGCCCGCGCCAATCCCAGGACCGCGACCTCGGCCGCCCCGCGATGACCGCGACCGCAGCCCTCCTGCCCGTCCTCTTGCTCCTGCTGGCCTTCGGCCACACTTCCCATGGTGAGCCCCCCGGCGGCCTGGCTCGCGCCCCCTCTGGGGAAGCCTGCGACGCCCCCCGGCCGCCCGGTGCCCTGCGCGCCCCGTCCCGTGCGCCCCAACTCCCGCCCGTCCCTCCTAACCCTAAGACCCGAGCTATGCCTGCCTCGCCCTCTCTCTGACCCATTGCATGCCAAGCCCAGCCCTGGGGCCCCGGGGGGGGGCAGGAGATGTGTGGGACCCCTCAGGGCCTTCCCGCCCCGCAGAAGTGGTGCTCGGAGGGGTGTTGGTGCGCCGAGACAGGAGGTATGGAGAAACGGGGTGATGATGGGAGTCCTCTGTGAAAAGGCTCTGTGGTGCAACTTTGGGGGTCCTTGTGTGCGTGTTGGGATACAGGTGTGTGGGGGCTGTGGGGGGTGACTTTGCCGTCGTAGCCTCAAATTCCCAACCAGGGGCCCAGCCGGAGTCCCTCCTGCGTGGCGTTTTTCTAGGTGAGGGGCTGCGACACTCCTGTCTGCAGCGGCCATCCGCCTCTGACGTGAGACAGCTGCCCCTCCCGCAGCGCCCCCGCCCCCGCTACAATCGGTGGTTCTGGGGGAGGGGGCTGTCTGGGGAGCTGGAGAGCAGGTTGAGGCAAATGCACACAGTAGGTGTCTGCCAGGGTGTCAGAATCTTTAAATCTTTCCATAGGGTCAGAAACGCAGGCAGCCCTGCAAAACCCTTGCGCAGTTGTTTTTCCTGCGAGGGGTGTGGGGCAGGGGGAGTTGAGTGATTCACCCCAGGTTCGTGGCTTAACTGGGATGAGCCCTCAAAAATACCCCAACGCCTTACCTGTGAGCCACCAGGTGAACCTGGCTGGGCTTTCCCAGCGATGGCCACCCCCAAATCTGCTCCCCCTTTCAGCTCACTTAGCAAAAGTGAGGGTGTGGCCGAGTGCCCGGGGGTCACGGTCTGTCCCCCCACGGCCTCCTCGCCCCCAGCTTTAGGACTGGAGGCTTCCTACGCACTTCATTTGGGGAAAATGAGGCATGTGACCTGCCTCTGAGAACGAGGCCGTGTTCTGTGGTCACTCCAGAGCCAGGAACACGGCAGAGAGTGTGTCCTGCGTGGGTGGATGTGAAGTGCCTACTATGTGCCAGGCCAGGCCGCCTAGGGTTTGTGCCCCCTCCAGGGAGGCTGTGGGTTTTGCCTGGGCCTCTGAGGCCTTGTGGGGTGAATGGGGTAACCTTTCTCGTGCCTCAGGAGCTGAATGCTTCCCGGCCTGCCACCCCCAAAACGGACTCTGCGAGGATGACAATGTCTGCAGGTAATGCAGTGGCTCCCTGGAGGAGGCACCTGGTGGGGGTCCAGGGCAGAGTCCTGAGGAGTCAGGTGTCAGGCAGAAATGGTGGGGTGAGGGCTGGGGGGGGGGTTGGCCACTGGGCGGCAACAAACTGCTTCCTAACACCCCCCACCGCCCCCCACCGCAGGAAACTGGTGGGGGGAGTGAGGGGAGAGGGTGGGGGCAGGAGAGAGCCACAGCTTTTGTCTGCTTTTCTGGAAGGGGCTGGCAGGGGATCGCCACCCCCCCAGGATGAGACCCTCGAAGACCACTGCAGCAAAAGGCAGCACTCCCCTGGGCCCTCAGGGAGCCCCTGCGGCTGCCCCTCAGCGTCCCCCCCACCCTGGCCTAGCGCTTGCAGACCCCGGGGGACCCTGGCCCTGCAGAAAGCAGCCTGAGATCCCTCCTTGCCCCCCTGCCCACCCTCAAATGCCCCTCCCTACCCCCTACAGGTGCCAGCCTGGCTGGCAGGGCCCCCTGTGTGACCAGTGCGTGACCTCTCCCGGCTGCATGAATGGACTCTGCGTGGAGCCCTGGCAGTGCGTGTGCAACGACGGCTGGGAAGGCAGCCTCTGCGACATAGGTTGGCACACGCCCCACCCTTCGCACCCTCCCCCCACCGCCCTCTGCCCTGGCTGCCTCCTCCAAGCCTGGTGGCTGCCCTCTCCCCCTCCCTCCTCATTCTAGCCCACCGGCGGCTCTGTGGGGTAATGATCTGTTTATACACTTACACGCAGGAGCCTGCTCCTGGGTAGGGCATGTGATCGCCACCCCCCCTGCACCCAGCACCTAGAGGAGGCACGGGGTGGGGGTGGCAGGGAGCTGCCTGTGGAGTAAAGTCACAAAGTCAACAGACACCACACAAAGCTGAGTGGGTGGGGACTGCAGGCCTGGGTGACCTGCCCAGGTCACTGAAGCTCAGGGAGTGGCAAGGACTGGGTGGAGGGGGCAGAGGGCCCTGTAGAACTAGGGCCCCCGAGACATTCCCAGGGCGGACTCTTGTAAGGAGGCCACAGGAAGCAAACAGACCAACCACAGCGGAGGGTGGGGGGTCCATGCGGAGTGGTGGGGAGCAGGAGCTGGGCAGAGCCCCTAGGACAGGGCGGGGGTGGGGGAGCTGTGGCAGAAGAGCTAAGGTGTGGGCAGGGGCGGGAGGGGGCTGGGAAAGGTTGAGAGATGGCTCAGGGGCGGTGGGTGTTGTTATCTGTTGATTCCATTCATTCACGCGCTCTGTCCTCCATTACCCTGAGCCATCGAGAGTTGGCTGCGGCTGCGTTTGCAGGCCGCCAGAGCGCCTGAGCCCATTCTCATCTGGCAAAACCAGCCTGGAAGCCTGGGCAGACTGAAGTCCTCGAAAAATGCCCAGCTGCCTAGGCAGTGCCAGAGGGCCCCTGTCCCTCGGTCCCCAGCATTAGCAGAGGCCAGCAGGGAGACTGAGGCTCAGAGGAGGCAAACGGGTTACTCAGGGTTAATTCTCGTTGGGCTTTCTGTAACAGCCTCCCCTAAGGAAAACGAGGAGGGCAGCTAGCTTTCAAAACCGAGGCCCCCCCCCCGCCCCCTCCCTCCCCCTCAGCAGTCTTGGGTCCTTAAAACCCCACCCCCGTTGTGGCGCAGCATTTTATCCGCAGCTGACTCACCTGCTGGCCCTCGTCACCGCCAGGCAGCCTCTCAGCAGCTCTGACTGTTGGGGACCAGAGGGTCCCTGAGACACCCTCTCTGGGGTGGGGATGCTCAGCCTGGGAGCCCACCCAGCTTGGTGTCGAAGCCCAGGACACCCCAGGGATTTCCAGACCAAGGCTCCCTCCCCACTGGGTTGACAAAGGCTCTCAGCTTAGGGTGCTGGGTCCAGAGCAATAGCCCCCGGGGTCACTGCAGGCCCCTTCCCTTGTCCCTTGTCTTGCCGGTCTGCCAGTGTCGGCAGTCACCATCGCCAGCTGCTGCCCCAGCAGCACCCCCTCCCCCACAGGCCGCATCCTCTGAGCAAAGAGGGCCTCGGCCTGTGCGCCCAGGACTTGACACTGGGAGGATCGGAGTGGAGTGGCCGCCAGCCTGTAGCCTCATTTCCAGACTCCCAGGTGGCAGCAGCGCCCGGGGCAGAGGCTCTGGGTGCCCCCGAGTTGCTGGTGTCCCCCCCATCGATAAATCCTCTGTCTGTCCCCTTGCTCCCAGCTGGGCTGGGGATGGGCCAGCAGCCTGGCAGGCCGGCCTTTCCTCACTGGTTGCTTGCCCTCTCCCCGCCACGAGGGAGCGGGTCTCTGGAACAGAGGGAGAATCTGTACCTGTGTGGACCCTCCCCACCATCTGCCGTCACTGGCTGTGTCTGTGCTTGGCCCTGGCTTTCTATTTGGCAAAAAAATCAAAGCCACCAGGTCCCGCAGAGACCAGCCAGGCAGGGCCCCTCTTTGTGTGAGTGGGGAAAGTGAGGCACTGGGGGGAGGGGCCGACCCCTGCAGCTGGCTGGGGGCCGAGGCTGCACCCGTCACGGAGCCCCCTCCCCAGGCCCCTTTGTTTGGCTCATCCCCGGCTCTCGGGGCCGGGATAATGACGTGTGCATGACGGGAGGTGTCGAAAGGCGGTGGGAACGCACCCGTGCTCATGGAAACACGCTGCCGGCGAGGTCTCGAGAGTTCTAATCTCGCTGTCTTCCAACGAGACGCAGCCTTTTTATTGGGGGCCCCTTTGTGTTCTGAGCCAGGGCCTCTGGGGTTTCTAACTAGCCCCTCCCTCCATGGCAGCCCCCCACAAAAAAGGAGAAGGTGGATGTGCTTCCCTGAGTGGAGGAGTCAGGCATCAGGGACCTAAGGGGTGGTGTGGTTGCCCAGAGAAAGGGACAGGTGTCTTGGGTTGAGTGACAGTGAGCAGCTCTGACGTCCCTTCCCCGGGACAGAACACAAGGAAGCCCCTTTAGCTCCCTGAGCTGGTTGTTCAGGGTCTGGGGGGCCATCACTCTGGGCCCTCTCACTCAGGGCCCCGCTGGGTGAGCACTGGCAGGAGCCACAGAGACATCTGGGCAGCCCCCTTGGGGTCCCCCCTTGACCAGCTGGAGGGGTGTCCTCTGGGCCCCTCTTGCCTCCCTGGCGGAGGGGGGTGACAAGGTCTGTTTTTTTCCCCTCCCCCAGATGCCCGGGCTTGCGCCTCGACCCCCTGCGCCAACAACGGGACCTGCATGGACGGCGTCAATGGCACCTACGAGTGCTCCTGCGCCCCCGGGTTCTCGGGGAAGGACTGTCAGAACAAGGACGGGCCCTGCGAGATCAATGGGTAAACGTCCTTCCCCATTCACTCGCTCCTGATGGATGCTGCCCCTGGCTCCAGCCTCGCACCCCCAAAGCCCCTTTCAGCCCGCCGGCCCCCCTGTGGTCAGACAAAAGACCCAGTAAGTGCTCATCTGCACGCAGCCCCCCCCGGGGGGCCGCCCGCCCTCCACGGGGGAGGTGTCATTTCCATGTTTTTAAAAAAAGATCCTGAAGGCGATTTCTATTCCCCTGCTGTCCCCAAGTCCTGAGGTGTGTGAATGGCGGTAGATTGGGACGGTGAGCTGGAGCTCGGAGCCACATCGTTTTCTAAAGGCGACGTAAAAAATCAGAGTTTGGCAGGGCCCAAGGCTGTTCGTGGGAAATGCACTCACCCTGTTTTAGGGGCTGGTTTGGGGGGCCAGGCCCCTCTGGGGGCGGGTTTCCTGGGATGTCTCAGGAGGCCACTGCGAGGCTGGGGGCGCTGCAGAGAAAGGGGGGACTGTGGCCGGCATGGGGGCGGGGCCGGGCAGGGGAGGGGAGGACAAGCCATAAGGGCCAGGGGTTGGGGCCTGGCTCTCAGCCACTGGAGTGGGGAGGGGCTCTGGGACTCCTGGGCAGTGGGCACAGCCGACACAATGGCCACGGCCCTCCCTGCCGCCCAGGGCAGGGCCCCCCTGGCATTCCAGCCACTTATAGCCCCTACGTGTTTAGCCACAGAATGGGGCTCAACTGGAGGCCAGGGGAGCTCTTGACAGAATCAGGAATTCAGCCCAGAGCCCAGGCCTGGGCCCGGGGGTGCCCTGTCGTCTGAGGACACAGAAGCTTGAATGCCTCATCAGCTGCTCTCACCCTGGCATTGCAGGGGGGTGTGGAGACCCCAGGGCCTGCTGGCGCCATGAATGGGCGTTGGTGAGCACCGAGGGGTCAGTCCTCAGAGAAGGGGGCCGTCGAGCACCACACCTGCTCATTAGAGGGAAGGGAAAATGCAAAGTGAGGCCTCTAACATGTTTTGCTTTTCCCTCTTATGGACTTGAACTAGTCTGTCAAAATATAGCCCGGGGTCCTTGAAAGCCCTTCAGAGCCCAGCTCCTGTGCAGCCTGTGTCCCGAAGCGGCGGTGCTGGCATCCTGCGCCCACCACCCCTCTCTTCCCTGGAGTTTTGGCATTTATCAGATGACAAAGGGCCTGCTCATTTCAAAGTGCTTACATTAAATGCTCCATGTGCTCCGCTCTGAGCAGACGGCGTGGGTCTGCGTGCTGCTCTGGGGTGAGGGAGCCGCTGCCGACCTGAGCGGGGACGCACTCAGGCTGGCAAAGACAGAGCTCGCCTTTCTTTCCCTCCGCGAGTCCCCAGGGGTTTCTGTACAATAGCCCGTGGCCTCGCTCTGCTGGAGATAGAAGTAAAGATAATAACGGGGTGGTGACGGCAGAGGGGCGCAGTCAGTGGCAAGGGACCCAGCCAAGGAGGGGGCTCCTCCGGCCTCGTGTTGTCACTGACTTTGCCTCTCAGCCTCAGCTTCCCCCACCAGTCCAGGAGTGATCGGTAGGTCTCTGGTGGGAGAGGTGACATAGAGGTGGGAGGGGAGACGGGCTTCAGCACAGGAGGGCAGGCAGGTTCCAGGTTGGAGAGGTGCACACCCCACCCAGGTGTGGGGGCGGGGGTCATGGTGCCCGGTGCCTCCCTGCCTCCCCACCCCCCCGCTGGCAGCACCCACTCACCTCCTGCCCGCAGTGCTGGCGTCCCGGCGCAGCCCCACTGGGCCTTGACCCCATGTTTTTGTGTGCCGCAGTTCCCCCTGCCAGCACGGCGGCACCTGCGTGGACGACGACGGCCAGGCCTCCCACGCCTCCTGCCTGTGCCCCCCTGGCTTCTCCGGCAACTTCTGCGAGATCGTGGCCAACAGCTGCACCCCCAACCCGTGCGAGAACCAAGGCATCTGCACCGACATCGGGGGTGACTTCCGCTGCCGCTGCCCCACCGGCTTCGTGGACAAGACCTGCAGCCGCCCAGTGACCAACTGCGCCTCCGACCCGTGCCTGAACGGGGGCACCTGCCTGCAGCACTCCCAGGTGAGGTTCGAGTGTCTGTGCAGGCCCGAGTTTACGGGCCCCATCTGTGGCAGGAAGCGCGCGGCCGGCCCCCAGCAGGTCACCCGGCTGCCCAGCGGGCACGGCCTGCCTTATCGCCTGACCCCCGGGGTGCACGAGCTGCCCGTGGCGCAGCCGGAGCACCGCATCCTGAAGGTGTCCATGAGGGAGCTCAACAAGAGCGCCCCACTCCTCTCCGAGGGCCAGGCCATCTGCTTCACCATCCTGGGCGTGCTGACCAGCCTGGTGGTGCTGGGCACCATGGGCATCATCTTCCTCAACAAGTGCGAGGCCTGGGTGTCCAACCTGCGCTACAACCACATGCTGAACAAGAAGAAGAAGCTGCTACTGCAGTACAGCAGCGGGGAAGACCTGGCTGTCAACATCATCTTCCCCGACAAGATCGACATGACCACCTTCAAGGAGGCCAGCGACGAGGAGATCTGAGCAGCGCTCCCGCCGCCCCGCCCGCCCGCCCGCGCCCCCCACCCGGCTCTCGCTCTGCGCCTACACGCGGTCTGTTCTAATCTCTGGTGGCGGCATGCTCGCGCTCTGGTGTCCCCTCTGGTGAACGCTGCGCTCCCCTCTCTTATCTCTGTGTTGCTGTGTGGCCAACGCCGTGCTGAAACAAGCCTCCTTCTCTCTCTTAATGCATGATAAAAAATAATAAGAATTTAATCTTTAAATGAGTAACAGAGATAGTATGTCGTTCTAAACGCTAATCTTCTTATAAAATCAAAAAGACAAAAAAAAAAAAGTTATCTGCACCAGGACTCTGTGCCGACGTCCCTCTCCGAGGGGTCTCGGCCACAGGGTCCTTGAAACACCACACGAGCTTGACCGATCACTGTGACCAGGGCCACGCCCTCTTTCGTTCGTTAGTTCTCACACTCCATGTCCGACTCGCACTCACTCGCAGTCCAACGTCTCAGTCCTGAGCTCTTTGTGATCAGTTAGAGATTTTGCAGAGTGCAGCGGCCATGTGTCAGGCAGAGAGAGCCCCGGGTTGGCTGCTGGGGGGCTGGGACCGTGTCCCTGCCCCACCACTAACTCGCTGTGTCATCCTTGGCGAGTCCCTCTCCCCACCCCGGGCCCACCTTCGCGCCCCTCTCCGGGGGGGCTCGAACACAGCGACCATCAAAGGTCCTCTCTCGTCTAAACTCTGAATTAGCGACGATGGGGGGTGAACCAGAACGGTTCTGGACCCTGCAAATTACCACCGGATGGAGACCGCGTCTCATCCCGGGGTCCACATGTTTTGGCCTCTTCTGACATACAGCGGTCATCCCGAAATTGCCCCTAACTGGCGTTCCCAAAGCGGGGAGTCTCCTGGCCCCTTTGCACTTGGGAACAGTTGGTTGCTTTGAGCCAGAGTATGCAGTTCCGAGTTGCCACTTGAGCAACCCACCCACCCAAAACTCCAATACTTGACCTACCTCCCACCCTGTCGATCAGCGAGACCCCTTGGAATGTAAGTGCCCCTTGAACCACAAGTGCCCCTGGCAAAATCTGAGCAGCAACACATCCCTCCCCAAGGGTTTCACGGGGTTTAGTGGACATTGTCGCTCGTGGGGCATTTCTAGTTCTGTGTCCAGAGCGCTCCCAGACCCGGCTGGCACAGCCGGGACTGTTTGTGTTGCTTAGTTAACAAGCCTCAGATCCTGAAAGACCTAGCCAGTTTCTGAATCATGAACTTGACTTTTTAAAAGAAGAGTATCTATTTTTTTGGTACAAATAGAAGGAAATGGGACAGAGCTCTGTTTAGCTCCCCAGCTGGTCGGGCTGGGCAGTGAAACAGCCCTCGGGTACCAGATAGGACTATTTTGCTTCGTGAACTTTTTGGATAGGAATCAAGACTTTCAGATTTTTTGAGTACGATGTGCCATGTTGACCTTGCTCCAAGTGTCTATTTCTGAGTCGTCATCACCATCATCTCGGTCATTCAGATCACCCCACACACACCACATGCGTCACCGTCATCACGCCGCCATGGGTCTTGTCATCCTCAGCCACTGGACCACCGTTGAGTCCCTTGCAATTCTGATTCGAAGTCTGATGGTCATGATTCGAGACCTCTCATGTCCCATCCAAGCCACTGTCCCCATAATTCCCAGTTCTTTATCATCCCAGCCCCAAGAACCCACCCTTGTCACCTTGTCCCTGACAGGTGACGTCACTCTGAAGTCCCATCACCCCCTTGCCAAGTCCCTCCCCGTCTTAAACCCGCCTTTCCCCTCTCCCCTCCCCACAGTTTTCCCTCAATCCCCAAATCCCTGCCTCACCCCCAGCTCACCCCACCCCAGTCTCTGACAGCCTCTCCCCACGTCCCTCCTTCTCCCCACAAGTCATTCGAGTCAACATCTCATCGCATTTTGAGTTTGTTTTAAGAAAAACTTAAAAAAGACAAAAAATAAAAGAACGGTTGGCATGTGCCAGGTGGGTGCCTGGCCCCCACCTGGCCTCTCTCACGTGAGACCGTGATCGAGGCAGCTCACGGTTCTGACCCCGTTTCCCCAAACTTGGAATTCTGCGATTGGACAAAACGATCAAATTTCCTGCTCCACCGTTCCGCGCTCCGTGCTGTGCAGAACAGCCTCGTCCCCTGGTGACAAGGAGAAGACCCCCCTTTCTCCTTGGCCACCTCCTCACCTCACCACCTCATCGATCCATCCACCACTCATTTGCTCAGGAAGCGTTTCCAGGCACCTGCTGAGCTCGAGGCGGCATGCGGGAGCCGCAGCCCAGCAGGACGTGGGCCAGCCTGGGAGGGGAGTGGGCACACAGGTGTCCTCAGGGAGCCAGGCACACCGCAGGTAAAATGTCGTGGCAGCAGCGGAGGATTCTCCCTTAGGGCCTGACCATCTCACGCCCCACACGACAAATTTTTACCAGCACCCGATGTGGCAGCCCCACCCAAATTCCGCAGTGCCCACCCGCACACATCCCGCAAGGTCAGAACAGGTCAGCACCTCGCCTCGGTCCTCACGCCACGCAGAAACGGGGTGCTCTCCACCTTCCGTGGGACGCCCAGGGTCTGCTGAGAGTGTCGGGACCCCGGCCGCCCACGCACATGAGTGTGTGTGTGGGGTAGTGTGTAGTTTACGTCCCGGAGAAGCTCGGAGACAGCCGTCAGCGACACGCTCACCAATTCGGCCCCAAACGGAGAGAGAGGAGCAGGCGTGATTATCTTCTTGTAACCCAAACATTTCAAAAATGTCGATGGCGCTCTTTTCAGCTTTTCCACTTACTTCTGCCCAGACATGCAAAAAATTTTGTTTATTGAAAAATAAACAAAAACCAAGGGCTTCTGATGTATCTGTGGTTTGTCGTGTGTTGTGGTTATGCCTGTCCTTCCCCACGGGCACAAGGGGTCGGGGCCCACCCTCTGGGAGCCCTGCTGCGGCCCCGAGCCAGCCAGTCCCACGAGCTGGGTAGGCCGAGGGTGCACCCACCCCCTCCCCAGACTGCACTCTGAGCGTCTGTAGCTCGGGCATTTCCTGCCCCCCTGCCCCCAGGGCCTGCACGGCCCCTTCCCCGAGTCTGCCTCTGGAGTGGTGGCTGCTGGTGGGTAGGTGGGGGTGGCAGGCACATGACCAGGGAGGCCTGAGGGGCTGGCCTGGTCTCTCTGCAGAGCCCCAATTGGCTCTCTCCAGCACCAGCTGCAGCCCGGGACCCCGGGGGTGTGGGCCATGGGGTCTAAGATTCCATATTGGAAACCCCACCCTCCAGGACCTAGTGGAGGGGGAATTGTGCAGGTGTCTGATTGTTAGGGGACTTGCAGCCTTTAAGGGGCGACACCTCAGGAACATGCGTCCCATTGGTCCTCCTGACTGGGGCCCTGCACGCTCTGGGAGGGGCCTGCCTGTCTTCCAGCCACAGGCTCATTTGCTGGGCTCAGCAGAGTCACCCTTTTTGGGACCCATGGAGTGGCCGATGTAGCTCGTGCCCACTCCCGAGGGGTCAGCCAGAGAGCCCCCACTCCTGGCAGGGCAAAGCAGTGTCCGTCCAGGCCCTCACACTGCTGGCCCAGGGGGTGGCCCTCAGGGTGGGTGTGCCCCTCTCCACTTCCTGCCACTGCCTACCCCTTCCCTGCCAGGTCACTGCCCCCACTTACCCGGAGGTGCAGCCAGGCCCAGGTGTCCTGGGAGTCCCCCGCCTCAGCCCCCACATCCGGGTCTGCTCTGGCCTCCTGCCTGGACTCACTCCGGGGTGGGGGGTCTCATCAGTGCAGGGGGACACACAGGGGACAAGCAGGGGGATACAGCGTCAGAGACGGGTACTGTTTCAAAAACTAGGACAATAAGGTGACAACGTTGAGGTAACAAATGCAGAAACTTCCACGAGAGGAATGGGTTATCCAGGGGGATACTAATCACCCAAGCTCCTCCCTGCGGCCCGGGGCGATTTGAGGTGTCCCCGGGAGAGGACACCAGGGCGGACCCCAGCCTCGTGCCTGACCTGGGGTGCAGACACGTGGCCCTTTGATGGAACGGGGCACATCCAGGCTGGAGACCTGACTGTGGAGTAGAGGTCAGGACAAAACGAACCCCTACAAAGTTAACAAAGTAGAGTCACTTCCCGCCCGCCCGAAGAGCAAAACTCCTCAATAAAACAACAGACAGAAAACAATCAACATTTTTTTAATCCTGATCAGATAGAGCATTTTCTGGGAAAGCCAGTGTAATTCAATGTGAACACAGGGGCCCACAGAGTGAGCCCTGGGGAAGACCCAGGAGGGTGGGAGCGTAGAGGGTCCCTGGAGTCTCCGAGGCCCACTGTGGGGGTGGGCGGGTGACCCGGGCGAAGAAGCCCAGGGGGGACGATCCAGCCAGCGTGGGGTAGCCAGCAGCAGGGGTGGGTGGTGAGCTTCCCGACTCGGGGACCGGCTGCTGTTGTGTGGGGAGTGGGGGTGCTCAAAGGCCTGTGGTCCTGGCCGTGAGGGCTCCAGATGCCGGGTGGGTGGGGGTCACACGCATTAGTGGGGGCTGCTGCTGTGAAGGGCCCTTGCATGGGACCCAGAGGCCGGGAAAGTGCCCCGTGAGCCCCAAGGGGAACGCAGCAGCCGCACGAGCACGGGGTGCACGGGCAGAAGGGTTCTGAAGGGGGGTGAGGAGGGAGGAGCTGGCTGGACTGGCACCAAAGGGGAAGCTTCACGGCAGAGCCGCCTGGGCTCCGGGGGTGGGGGTGGCTGCTGAGCCACCTCCAGGCCATCCCCGCGCACTTGTGGTCTCCGGCCTGGGGCTTTGTTTCTGTCAGCGGCCACTCTCATGGCTGCCGAAGAAGGCGTTTGCCCCCCCCACACACCCCCAAGAAACGTGCCCCCGAAACCCGGCCCTAAGTCCTAGTGGGGGGCAGAGGTTCACAGCTGGCTGGGCAGGGCTGAGGGCTCTACTCTCCCCCCCACCCCCGCCACAGGAGCGTGTCTGGCCAGGGCACGGCTGCACTGTGACGCCGGGGAAGGCACACACAGAAGGGCGTACCAAGTGTCAGCCCAAAACTAGGCCGAGAGAAGAAAAGAGATGTGACACCCATTCAACAGATGCCAGAGGAAATTTAATAAAATGCATTTCCAATTTTTCAAAGTCTAAACAAACTAGGAAAAAGTACTTATCTCCTTAGTGTCATAAACAAACTCCTGTCTTAAACTACCACTAGGGTCCTACTGATCAGCCCAACCCAAGGCAGGCCAGTCCAAGCGCTCCACAGCAGCCCGGGCTCCGGCCGAGGGTCCGAGAGGCCTGCCTCACCCCTCACTCTGTCCCTGGGGCCACCTACTGTCTCCAGGTCCTTTCCCTGTCCGCAGGGGAGCAGTGTCTCGGCCAGCGAGGGCCACCTGAGCACAGTGTCAAGGACCTGCCAGGTGCAGCCAGAGGCTTTTATTCTCCCAGTTCTGGGGCTGGGAAGTTCAAGACCAGGGTACCAGGACTGAGAGAGAGGGGGAGAGTGAGAGAGAGAGAGAAGAATGGGGGCTCTATTCCCCATGAGCCTGGGGACCCTCCTGACACGGTGACCTCCCGAAAGGCCCCAGACAGCATATACCTTCAACACAGGGATTCTTTTCGGCGGGGGCTCCATCGAGGACACAGCAAGCAGACAAGGAGAGCACAGCTACTGTTCCAGGACTTGGGGCCCAGCGCCGAAAGACAAGCCAGGGGTGGGATCCCGAGGCACAACTGCTGGAAGAGAGAGTCAGTGGTCGCCGGAGAGGAGATGGTTGTCGGCCCCAGACCCCAGAGGGAGAGGCCTACGGATGCCACGAGAAGCCAGCGCGCCCATCGCGCAGACGTCAAGGCCTGCACACCTCCAACAACGGGCGGGAAGCGGCGGGGATCCGTATGCTGGAAATTGGCTAAGAAATAGATCTTGAATGTTCTCACGACGACAACCACACGAAGGTATGTGTTGTAAAGCTGCGAACTGTCCCCCACGTTACCATGTCAATCCAATGCTATGGGCTGACATTAGATCACCAGACGACATGATCCTGATGTTTATCTGAAAAAAATGAAGTGGTAAGAAGAATCAAGGGAAAAAATGGTGCAGGGGTAAGCGGCCCACTGGATGCGTCAGAACAGGACGGCATGACAATGGAAGCACTGCCCTCAGTACGGTGGGCTTTCCGACTAGCGGCCCCACAGCCACTTTCGAAGTCAGCCAGAGCCTCCACCTCACCTGCTTGCTAACAAATAGGGAAACTGAGGCCAACAGGGTGACTGGCCCACAGCTCCCACCTGAGGATGGTTTTGACGCTGGGGAGACACTTGGCAAGGACTGCAGACATTTTCCCATTTCTCCCCATCACAGCGGATGACACTCCTGGCACCTGAGGGGTGGAGGCCAGGCTGCAAGGCCCAGGGTGGCCCCCCACCACAGGGAACTGTTTGGCCCCAAATGTCAGCATCACCCCAGGCGAGAAGCCCTGGCCTAGAGGGACTGGGCGGGAGGGGGACTCTTGGGAACAATGGCGAGTGGCCACACCGGACCGTGCCGAGGAGCTCTCCTGCCTGCTGAAACACAGTGGACTGACGGCATTGTCCGTGGGCAGGGGGCACGGTGTGGTGCTTGGGTACACATGCATATGGCCAAATGGTCACCACCATGAAGTTAGCCACCACCCCCTGCACCTCACGAGTCACCCCTGTGGCTGGGAGAACACCGAAGATCTGGCGTGTCAGCCAATGACAGGAATAGGATGAGGCATTGCGAGGGCTGGCTGCCACGCTGCCCACTGGACCTCTAGGACTTCCCCAGCTTACAACTGGGGTCTGTGCCCTTCGCCCAGCCTCTCCCCACAGTCCACCCCCACCCCGAGCCCCCAGCACCCACCATTCTACGCTCCGTTTCTGTGATCTCAGCTCTTTTGGGTTCCACCGCAGTGTCTACTGTTCTCTTCCCTCCTGCAGCACCACTGAGCCCCTCCGGGCTCCCCCTTGTTTCCGCGAATGTCCGGGCTTAATTCTTTTTCGTGACCGAGTAATACTCCATCGCGCGTGTTCATTGTGGACAAGGCTGTGCGCGGGGAACACGGGAGCGCAGACGCCTCTTTGAGATGGGGACTGAGTTTCCTCTGGATGAAGCCCGGGAGTGGGAGCGCCGATCACACGGCAGCTCTGGTTTCCATCGTCCGGGGGCCTCCGCACTAGTTTCCGCAGCGGCCGCGCCGACTGGAGTTCCTCCAATGGCACTCCGGGATCCCTTCCCTGCCTTTGCATCCTGGCCAGCACTTCTCTCTTGTCTTCTTGGCATATGCGCTAAGTACTTTAAATGCTTAATCTTATGTAATTCACTCAGCAACCCAAGAGGCAGACGACATTATCATCTGGTGTTACAGGTGATAACTTAAGGCTCAGCGAAGGCATGTGCCCAGAATCACTGAGCTAGAAGTTGGTTGAGCAGAGCCCAGCGTCCAGATCTCCGAATGTGCATGCCCAATTTCTTCCCACTTACTGATTTTGACTTCTGATTTAGAAGAAGAACTGCTAATTGCCGAGTTTCTCCGCATTAGGCTTTGCGCTCCACCGGGGGCTCCTGGGAGACGGGCAGCCTCGGTCTGCGTGGTCCCTGTGAGTGGTCAGTGAGGGCCCCGAGTGGAATGAGGGCCCACCCTTGTCATGTCATGAGAAGCATCTCAGCTTCTCTCCTGCCCTGTCCACTTGCCCACCGTTCCTGCAGCACCTACCACAGTGCCCAGCCCCCTGCCTAGGGAAACCAAGACATCACTTTGCCAACTCGCAGGTAAGACACTTTGTGGCAATTGTCACCAATCCTAACAACACCTACCATTCTCGATGCTAAGTGCTTCATTTGTATCTCATCAGACTTTTCAGGGGTTGCTGGACACTGGCTCCTAATACTGACCCCCGGGGACCTGAGGCATCACTGTGGTCCACCAGTCAGACTAGGGGCTTTTGGAGGTCAGGTGGTCAGTGGAGTGACTTGGGTCTGTCTCTCACTACACCCCGTGGGTCCCTGAACCCACCCCGTGGTCACCTCCCCACTCTGAAGCGGACCATTGAAGTCGACACATTCGACGGCTGTCCGAGTCCCCACGCTGACGCTGTGACCGTGGAGTGGGGGCTGCTGTAGTAGGAAGGGCCACGTGGAAGCCACAGTGCCGCCTCTGTCCATGCAGAGTGCACCATAGCCGCCCTGGGGGCAGGCTGCCGAGACAGCTCACTGTCCAGGACTCGAATGGCGCTGGGGCGGCGGCCTACAGCATCTTTACGTGGCTTGCCTGTCTGGCCTGAGGAGGCAGGTGGGTCCTGGAGGACGACGGCCAACCACTGTGCCTCGAATCGGGGGTGCCCCTGTTTTGCAGCTGCTTCTGGCCGTGGTTTCATTGCAGGAGCAAACCAACACACCTCCCAACACCTGGCCTGGAGCCGTTGTGCTGGGAACCCCTTCTCTCTCTCTCCTTGCCAGGAAAGAGCAGCACGCCGACACTCTCCCAGGCGGCGAGGCCAGCAGCGCAGCGCCACCGTCCCCCGCGGAGGTGCAGCCACCGTCCAGCCCTGTCGCCATCTGTTCCGAAGGGACTTCGCGTCTTCCCCTTGCACGGGGCAGCGTGTGGTCAGGCCGTCGATGACACTCTGCTGGTGGGACCCAGCGAGCAGGACAAGTTAGCAAACCCCTGGCATGCTCAGGGGTGGGAGAGGCGTCCCACAAAAGTTCATGGGACTTCCACTTGGGCGAGAGTTTGGGAGGTCCGTAATTAGGGGGGCATGTCGAAATGTTCTTTCCAAGATGAAGGCCAAGTTGCTTCCTCTGTTACCTCCCGCCTGTGTGGAAGAAACTCCACTTGGGGAGAAGCTCGTTGGCTTGGGACAGCAACCTCGATCCACATGCGTGGGCGTGTTATTCCGACCCTCCCATTCATTGAGGACCTGCTGGTGCTGACTGCGTCTCAGAACTAGAGGAGGCTCCTCCGGCTGCCAGCCAAGCTGCTCAGCCCCTTGGGCCACATCATCCAGCAGGTCCAATGGTGCTCAAGGTGGGAGGAGTCAATGGGGACGCCGTCTGCAAGGCCCGCCCCGGGGGGAGCACAGGGCAGACCATTAGAATTTGGGAGCTAGTTCCCGCTGTCCTCTGCAGACCACTACTCTCCATCTGAGAGCAGTTGAAAAGTGATTTTTGATTTGCTCCTGGGCTTTAGTAGAGACTGAACCCTTGACCATGGGCAACCAAGTCACCACGTACTCGGCCACCCAGGGTGGACTAGGTGTCACTTGACCATGCACAGCAGTGCCCCCTCTTCAGGTGGGAGTGGATATAACCTCACATGCAAGTGAGACCCTAAGGCAGAAGTTAAGTTGTGGGAGGAAGTGACCCAGAGCCCAAGGCCCCTATTCCTTGTTAAGTCACCTTCTTCTTGACAGCCTGCACTTATGGCTTTGTAGGGAGTGCCCATGAGCTCCCAGCTAAGCGAGGAAGAAGTTTCCATCGTGGTTCATGCATGGCTCTGTATGATATATAGGTGCCGTCTGAAAATGGAGGCGTGGCAAGAGCCCTGTAGGACGGCGGGGAGGGGACATCTCGCAAACCAGCCGGATTTTGGTTGTTCATTTGATCCAGAAGGAGAGATGGCCAGAGAGATGGGTCTGTACTGATGCATGGCCCATGGCTAGCGGGCTGGCTGGGTGGTCAGAGCATTGGAAAAAGTATGATTGGAAAGCGGGTGACAAGAGGGTCTGAGGAAGACAGACGAGGGCAGACCACCCCCCACCCTGCAAGCAGCACGGAGTGTGGAGGTGCCGTGTCCTCTGTGAATGGTCCCCAAAGTCACCCAGGGTGCCCTCCGCAGGGGACGCCTTTGTCAACCAGGTTGACCTGCATGTGGGCGTCGGACAGGCCTGCCTCTCAGCCGCTCGGCTCCTAACCCCAAGGGGCGGGGGGGGGACGTGTGCGCTCAGCATCACATCCGCCCACACTCCCAGGCTGGTCATCCACGGCTGTGGCCGAGCGCCCCGCCTGTCAAGAGCAGAGGCCAACGCTGAGCCCCATCATGGTGCCGTCCCCCCGGGGACCACCAGCTGTCTGGACGCGGACTGATGACACTGGACCACCTCCGCCAGGGAAGGGGGTGACGCGTGGTTCTGCGGGAGTAAATATTCACGCCGGGCATGAGTCTGCGGCCCTGGCCTCCACGCTGTTGCCAGCGCAACCACCCATGGGTCTGTGGGCTGCTTCCACCTCGCACGCATAGTCATTCCAGGAGTGGGGCGTGGGGGGCGCTGTGTGGCCGCTCGAACTTTTTGCTGCGTTGACTCGGCCAGCGAAGAGGGGCTCACTGTCCTGGCTGGGGGTGCTGACTGTCACAGAAAAAGTGGGGTGCTGCTCTGCGCTGAGGGTAAGAAGGAGTATGTCTGGACCACAGAAGGTCTCCTGGGTGCTTCTTACTGCTCCCACATCTTGTGCAGCGAAGGAAACCATCAACGAAACGAGAAGACAAGCTGCCGAATGGAAGAAGATATTCGCCCGTGACATGGTACGGGGTTCGCACCCAGAACTTACAAAGAACTCACACAACTCAACACCAGCAAAAGGCAAACAGCCTGATTGAACATGGGCAGAGGACCTGAGTAGACACTTCTCTAAAGAGGACAGGCAGATGGCCAGGAGACCTATGAAAAGATGCTTTAAGTCACTGATCATCAGAAAAACAGAAACTAAAAGCACAATGAGACATCACCACGCACCTGCCAGAATGACTATCGCCGATACATCGACAAACAGCAAGTCCTGGCAGGATGCGGAGAAAGGGAACCCTCATGTACTGCTGGTGGGACTGCAGACCGGCACAGCCACTGTGGACGGCAGGATGGAGCTCCCTCAACAAATTAAACATGGAACTGCCTCATGACCCAGTGACTCCACTTTTGGGAATATACCCGAAGAATCCCGAAACACGAATTCGAAAGATTACGTACACCTTGATGTTCACTGCAGCGTTACCCACAGGAGCCGAGACCCAGAAGCAGCCCACGTGTCCATCTGCAGGTGAGAAGATGCAACAGTTGTGAGACGTTCAGGTGCTGAAATGCCACTGAGTCATGAAAATAACGGAATGTTACATTTCAGCAGCACACAGGGACCTAGAGGGTGTTACGCTGAGTGAAACAAGGCAGAGAGAGACAGACACACACCACACTATTTCACAGATCTGTGGGGTCTGAAGGACAAAATGAACGAACTGAACTGAAGCAGATGCAGAGAACGGATGGGTGGCCGCCAGAGGGTGTCTGGGTGAAGAGGCGAGGGGACCGAGAGGTACGCACTGGTGGTTAAACCAGTCACGGGGATGCAAAGTGCAGCACGGGGAGCACAGCCAGCAACACGGTAACGGCCGTGCTGGGGCCAGGCAGGGCGTTGGAGGAGCACTTAGTGCCGTATGTGGTTATCTAACCGCTGAGCTATGCACCTGCACCTAAAACAAAACAGCATTACCATATTTTTTGGACCATAAGACGCACCTAGGTTTTAGAGGAGGGAAATAGAAAAAAAAAATTTTTGAAGTAAAAAGTGTGGTAAAATATCTAATAATAACATAAATAACACACTATTTCTCCAACGTAAATGTAAAGCTACATTCGGACTATAAGACACACCCCCATTGTCCTCCCCCCAATTTTTTTTGGGGGGTGCATCTTATAGTCTGAAAAACACGGTAAATGTAAACTGACTTAAAAAATTACTAAAATAAAGCTAAGAAAACAAAATAAAACATCCATCACTTGAGCTTTTGTTTGGCTTTGCTTTTGCCAGCCTTCTCCCCGCCCAGCTGCCAGGGAAGCTGAGCCGGGCACTGGCTCCTGAGCAGTGCTGGGCTTGGCTGTTTGGCTCAGACCAAGAACAAAACACCTGGCTGGCGGGGCTCAGTGGACTGAGCGCCGGCCTGAGAACCAAAGCATCGCTGGTTTGATTCCCAGTCAGAGCACACGCCTGGGTCGGGTGCCAGGTCCTCAAGGGACAACCACACATGGATGTTTCTCTTCCTCACTCCTTCCCTTCCCTCAAAAAAATAAATAAATAGAATAATTAAGAAAAGAAAAGAACAGAACAAGATATTCTTTAAACCAAGGCCGGGTCCCCCTGATGTGTCCTCTAAGTGGGGCTTATGGACCAGAGATGGGCCGAGAAATGCGGGACCAGGAGTGGACAGTGGGGTGGGCTGCGTGGCCACGCAGGAGCCACAGCCTCAGACAGCTGTATGTGGCGCTGGGGAGTTGGGAGGGCCTCTCAGAGTTTGTCCCTCAGGGGCCAGGCCTTCCTACCCACACGGGGGCCTGCCCTCGGGTGTGGGCTGCCCCAGGCAGAGGCCTTGACCATGGGAAGGAGTCTCTTTTCAGCCAAGGGCAACGGTGGAAGTGAGCGGTGGGGCTCAGCTAACAGCTGTCAGCCACCAGCACCCCAGTAGCTGGAGAAGTGGACGCCTCAGTCCCTAATAGTGTCCCCTCCAGGCCATCCCTGGGGCCACTTGGTTCCCTTGCTCCGCATCACAGTCTCTGAGAGCAGCTGCTCCCAGAGGCCACGGGCCCCTTTTCCTGGGGAACCGCACGGGGGCCGTAGACGAGGTGGCCTGCTGCGCCCGCATCGGCACTGGTCTCGAGGCTGTGACGGGCACTCACTGTCTCCCACATCTCACACCTGAGACCCTCTCACGGGCATCCCACAGGGAGGGCCAGTAGTAGGTTCACAGTTGTGAGCACTCGAAACGCAGTTTATGGTATTATTTTCCCTATGAACAACAGCAAGCCCACTTCTACCCCGCACTGCGCAGGGTTCTGGGGGCTTGCGGGGAGACTCTGAAACCTCGGTGGGTGTGCACAGCCCAGGCCAGGCTGTTGTTGCTGCCCTTGTTCATTCACCATCAAATGGAGCAAAGGTGCACTGAGAGAGGCCCGGAAAATAAGCTGGTTTATGTTGCCTCCTGTCCCCGTAATGTAATAAAACCCCCTCCTCCTGCTGATGATCAGGCTCAATCTCCTCAGCCGGAATGGTGATCCCTTTCCTTGTCTACTGGTCTCTTTGCAGAAAGAGCCAAAGTGACTGGGCAACAACTGAGCTTGGCATTGAGTTGGGGCAGTGGTGTCAGAAGGGCCTCAGCAAGTTCTGTCTCTCTACGAGCAATGATAGCACTGGGCAGTATGTCAAAACCAACCACTTCAGGACCCTGGAAATCAGGTTGAAAGACATTTATTGAAGAGACAGACACCACTGCACCTGAGCCGACAGTGGTGGGATCAGTGCCATTTCACGCGAGGCTGCTCCCCGCCGCCTGTCCCCAGGAGGGTGCGGTGGCAGTCTTGCTGCTGCTGGGGAGGGCTGATCTAATTTGGGGCTCCAGAGAAAAGCTCCTCGTTCAGGGGCTTTGTCAAAAGCAATTGCCATCCATCTAGCAAACAATCAAGGAGGCTAATATCGCAGTGGCCTGGGGCTATAATATTGATTTGGGAAAGCAGCAGATGAGCCAAAAATTTTAAATAGAGGTCTGAAGAATGGGAGAGCTGTCGGGGCTTTGATAAGCCCCCACGTAGTCCCGGGGACATGGAAGGCTTTGCGCAGGGGCAGGTTCAGGGACGATTGGTGAGGGCCCAGGATCTGCTGGTCCCTGGCGGACCATGGGGCTCTGCACAAGCAGGCATTGAAGGCCCTGACAGACTTTCAAACTGTCTGGTCTTTGAATGGGCCCGGCTAGTCCACGGCTGGAAACCTCACCAGCTCAGGGTGTGTATGCAATGCCTCTGACCAGCCATTAGCTTATGTTTACTCAGGGCCAGTTTATAGGAAGCCAGGTTTAACAATATGACCAATATATATTTTTTAAAAGCATAGATATCAGTGTTTGCACACTGCAGGGGGACAGACTTGAAGTAACTCAGCCCGGTGAGCCACTCAGCAAACAAGCAAATGCAGGAACTTTCCCTGAGGAGGGAAAATCAGACTCCAGATTTGTTAGGTTACCCAAAATAGCCAGTTTCTCACAAAAAAATTGCAAACCACACAAAGAAACAGGAATGCTGTCCACACATGAGAAAGAAGCAGTTGCTAGAATGGTCCCCGGGAGGTCCTCGGTGTGAGGCTTACTAGACTAAGACTTGGGGCCAGCTCTTGCAAATATCTCTGAGATCTAGAGAAAGCTTGTTTAAGGAACTGACAACATTGACTCACAGAGAGACACAGACTATAAAAAAGGATGGGACGGAAGCCCTGGAGTTGCAAAGTGTAATGACTGAAATGAGAAATTCACCAGAGGGCCTCCGTGGCAGATCTGAGCTGGGGAAGAAAGACCCAGCACACTGGAATATAAGGCAACACATGCTATCTGAAGACCAGGAAGTAAAAAGAATGGGTAAAACCAACAGAGCTGCTGAGATCTGTGAGACCATCAGTGAAAGGCGCAGCTTTTTTTTTTTTTAAGAAATAGTAATGAAAACATTCTCAAACTTGATTTTAAAAGAATTGTTATATGCATACAACAAACTCTAACAGGATAAACTGCAAAAATCCGCACCTTGACACGTCACAATAGAAGATTATGACTGTTACTGCTACTCAGCTCTGTCATCAAAGACAAAGTCTGAAAGGGACAGCAGCAGCATCGCTCATCAGGCACCAGAAAGCCCCAGTGAGCCCTGGCTGCTGTGGGTCAGTGGATTGAGCAGCAACCTGAGAACCAAAGGGTCACTGGTTTGATTCCCAGTGGGGACCATGTGAGAGGCACCCACACATGGATGGTTCTCTCCCTTTCTTTCTCCTTCCCTCCCCCTCTCTCTAAAAATAAATAAATAAAAACTTAAAAAAAAAAGAAAAGCCACAATCAGATGATTGTCAGAAAGATCTTCAGAAAGAGTGGGGACCAGAGGCTGACGGGTGACACACGGCGCTGACAGCAACCCTCTAGAATCCTATCTCCAGCAAGGCCACCCCACAAACAGGAAGGCAAAATAAAGAACTTCCCAGATAAGCGAAGATGGAAAGAGTTCATTGCCAGCAGACCTGTCTTACCCACCCCCTACCACATAGGAAAAGAAAACAAAATAACCCTAAAGGACATCCCGCAGGCTGAAAAGAAATGATACTAGGTAACTTAAATATACAAAGAAATAAAGAACACCCATAGAAGTTGCCATGTAGGCAAATATAAAAGTATTGTAAATATATTTTTACTCTTTTCTTCTCTTGGTGTAAAAACATAACTGCATGAAACAATTATTATAGAACCCTATCGTAGGGCTTAAGACATACAAAAATATAGTTTATATGACAATGTTAGCACAAAGAAGGGGAAACGAAGGGGATATATTGGAACAAAGTTTCTATATCTTATTGGAATTAAGTTAATATTAATCCTAAGTAAATTAAGTTAAAAGGCTTATTGCAATCCTCAGAACAACCACTAAGAAAAATGATTTTAAAACTATAGTTTAAAAAAGCATTATAATAATTGTCTGGAAAAATATCTATTTAACACGAAAGAATGAAATGATGGGGAACAGAGAAACACTGGAGACAGGAGACACGCAGAACGCCAACAGCGAAGCAGCAGGAGCGTGTGGGACCACCCCAGTAACACGGTGAATTCGAGTCGAGGAAGTGCTCAAAAGGCAGAGACTGTTGGACTTAAAAGAAAATCCCCAGGTGACTTCTGGTTAAGATGGCAGCGTAGGTAAACACCACCCGCTTACTCACACGACCACATCGAAATCACAGCTTAACTACAGAATAACCGTTATTCAGAGCCACCAGAAATCGAGCTGAGTGGAGGTGCTACGACTCTGGAATTAAAGAAGAAACCACTCGGAGACTGGAAAGGAGGGGCAGAGACGTGGAATGGGCTGGTCCCACAGCACATGCGTGCGGTGGCTAAAAATTGGGAGGGTTACCTTGGAGCGAGGGGTCCGAGCCCCACACCAGGCCCCCCAGCTCAGGGTTCCAATGCCGGGAAGATACAGGGTAGGGATCAGCACACAAAAATCAATTGCATTTCTGTATCCTGGCAATGAACAATCTGAAAATGAAATTAAGAAAACAATTCACTCCGCAGCATCAAAAGGAATAAAACGCGTAGGGATAAATTTAATAAGGGATAAATTTAATAAATTTAAGCTTGAGACACGCACCGTGACGCTGCAGGTTGTTGCTGAGGGACATTAGAGGCTGTCTAGACAAATAGAGACGTTCCGTGTCTGTGGGTCCGAAAATCAGTGTCACTAAGGTGGCAGCTCTCCCCTGAGGGGGCTGCCGCTCCAGCGCCGTTTCCATCAAAATCCCAGCAGGCTTCTTTACAGAAATCGACAGGCTGATCTTAAAATTTATATGAAAATGGAAAGAAAAAAACCCAGGATAGCAAAGACAATTTCGAAAACGGAGTCCAAAGTGGGAGGACTTTCACTTCTCAGTTTGAAAACTGACTCTGGCAGAGGTGCCCAACCCACGGCCCAGGACAGCGGTGAGTGCGGCTCAACCTGAGATCATAAATTTACTTCAAACCTTCATTTCTTTGCTCATCCGTTTTTGTTAGTGTTTGCGTATTTAATGTGTGACCCAAGACCACTCTTCTTTTCCCAGTGCGGCCCACAGATGCCGAAAGGTTGGACATCCCTTAAAGCTTTGGTCACCGAGACAGTTTTAAACGGGTGCAAATACAGACACACAGACCAGTGGGATGGACTGGGGAGCCCAGTGGTAAATCCTTGCCTTTACGGTCCATTGAGTTTTGGTGAAGGAGCCATGGCTGTTCGATGGCAGAAAGGACAAGCTTTTCGGCACAGGGCTCTCGGCCAACCGAACACCCCTCCACAGAAAGATCAATTTAGAGCTTCACGCCGCATCCCAAAATGAACTCGAAACGGACTGCCGACGCCAAGGCAAGTGCTGGAGCTGCGACCTTCAAGACAGACAAACGCACAGCCGCAGACCCTCACAGCCTGGGGTTGTGCGGAGAATTCTTCGGCTCGGCATCAACAGCATGATCTACAGAAGAAAACAGTGATAGCGTGGACTTCATCAAAACTAAAAACATTTGTACTTCAAAGGAGACATCATTAGGGGAATGAAAACAACAAGCTTTCGGCTGAGAAAATATTTGCGAATCGTCTATCTGATGAAAGACTTGAATCCGGAGGACACAGAGAACTTAGCAAGAGGACCAACATCCAATTAAAAAATGGGCAAAAGATTTGAATAGACATTTCCCCGAAGAAGATAAACAAGGCTAATAGGCACTTGAAAAGATGTTCAACATCATTAGTCATCAGGGAAATGCAAATTAAAACCACAATGAAATACCACTTCACACCCACCGGGACGGCTGTAATTAAAAAGATAGACAATAGCAAACGTTCACTGGCGTGTGGAGAAATGGGCTTCCTCCTAGAAGGCGGGCGGAAATATAAAGTGATACAGCCACTTGGAAAATGGTGTGGCATTTTCTCAAGCAGGTAAACGTAAATTTACTAAACGACCCCCGAACCCAGTCCTAGGGATTTATCCAAGGGAAATAGCAACACAAGTCCACACAAAAACTTGCACGGAAATATTCACAGCAGCTTTGTGTCTATTAACCGAAAAGCAGAAACAACCCCAACGCCCATTAACTGGTGAATGGATGCACAACGGGAACTCTATCTGTCGGTAAAAAGGAATAAAGCCCTGGCTGGTGTGGCTCCGTGGACTGAGTGCCCGCCTGAGAACCAAAGGGTCGCCGGTTTGATTCCCAGTCAGGCTGCATGCCTGGGTTGCAGGCCAGGTCCTCTGCTGGGGACGTGTGAGAGGCAACCACACATCCGTGTTTCTCTCCCTCTCTCTCTTTCTTCCTCCCTTTCCCTCTCTCAAAATACATACATAAATAGAATCTTTAAAATAAATAAAAAGGAATGAAGTCGCTATACATTCTACGATATGGATGAACCTCAAAAACAGATTAGGCAAAGGCAGCCAGACACACAAGACCTCATATTGTATGATTTCATTTACATGAAATGCCCAGAACAGGCGAATCTGCGGAGTCAGGAGAGAGAGTCGCGTCTGCCTGGGGCAGGGGCCGCGATGGGATTAACTGTAAATTTGGGTGAAAGCTCTTACAGAGACGATGGAAATGCTCTAAAATTGGATTATGGCAATGGCTGCTTTGAAAGTCATTGAGTTGCTTACTTAAAACGGGTGAATTTCCAGGAAAAAATGAGGCTGTTAAAATAAAGTTTACCGAGATTCCTTCTGTGCCCCCCGAGGAAGGATCCCCCTCTGAGGCCCAGCATTGCGGGGCACTGAGATGCGGGAACAGATATAAAGCTGCTATTAAGCTTCGGTTAATAGACACAAAGCTGCTCTCTCAAAATACATACATAAATAGAATCTTTATGTTCTATTTATGTATGTATTTTGGGTGAAACAAATTTCACCCAAATTTGTTTCTGCTTTTCGGTTAATAGACACAAAGCTGCTGTGAACGCAGACTCTCCACATGGGCCCGGGGGTCATGACCCGCGGGGCCATTCCTGCCTTGCCCCTCGCTTCCTGGACTCACACGCTTGTCTTACAGGGGGCAGAGCACCACATAATTGCCATCTAGTCAGGGTCTGCATGTCCAGGGGGACAGCACCCCGCTCTCACTGCATGTCAGGTTTTGCTGGCATCTCCACGGTGCTTTCCAGGAGCCGTCTCACCACCCAGGTCCTGCAGCTCCTGGGTGCCCCTGTCTGAGATGGTCTTGGTCATGCTGCCGTGCTGGTGTTTTCTGTGGCTCCCGGGCTGGTGGATCAGACACTCTGAGAACCTTCAGATGGGCTGAGGGGCGTGGGGCTCTGTGGCCAAGAAAGGCCAACCGCTTCCTGAATGCGATGCTTAATGTTGCGTGTTCACTCAGAGGGTGTTTGGGGAGGACGTTAATGTTTAAATTGCAGAGCTTCAGGTAAAGAAGGCTGTCCCTGGAGGTGGACGGACCTCCCCCGACCAGGCGAACGCTTGACTAGAACAAAGCTAGGGGCCTCCCTGAGCAAGAGGAAATCCTTCAGCAGCCCACCTTTGAACTCCACCTGCTCCATCGCGCCTCCCGGGCCCCAGCCTGCTGGTCCGCACCGCAGATTTCAGCTTGCCACCTTCCATGATCACGTGAGCCCAGTCCTTAAACCAATCGCGTTCTGTTTGCATATATACCCCTGTCCGGTCTGTTTCTCTGAGGAACCCCAGCGAGCGCACCGACCCTGTTAGCCCCAGTCAAGAGGAAACCACTGCCTTTCCAGAGTGGGCGGGTCCTGTGAGGTCCATTGCCACCAAATAGCTGGCGGTCCCCTCAATGGATGCACTGTTATCAGGAGCTCAGTGTTGGCCTCTTGCTGGCAGGTGCATCAGTGGCTGGCTAGGTTGCTGGGCTCATGGCTACGCTGGTCCTGTGCCCTGTCCACCCTGACCTGACTACTCCTGAGTCTGGTGACATCAGCTGGCCCAGTCACCTCATCTCCTGGGGGACAGGTTGCCTCTTCCTGTGTAGGCTGGGGTTCCCTGGCCTTGTGGAGACCCCCCCCCCCCACCATTGTTCCTTCTCCTGAAGGCTGCCTGCTGCCCATGCACCTGCTGCTCGGGCCTCTTTCTTCTGGCCGGACCTCTCCCTGACCGCGCTCCTGAGACGCCAACGGAACCACGTGCTGCTGCTCAGAAATCCGTAGGTAAGGTAACGTTGAGTGGTACTCCCTCCGTGAGTAGCGGGAGGTGGGACAGGAGGGTGCCCCTCACACCCCTGCCTGGGCTGTGGACAAGCCGGAGCAGGCTGGCTCACCCCACTCTGGCTCCCTAGGCACTTGCGTGCAGGCCTGAGCCAGCCTGTTGGAAACCCAGATGCTCTGATGCTTTTCTGGGGGACAGACCGTCGTGGATGGGGACACATGAGGATACAGACAGCAGGCCCCAGGGGCCCCAGCTGTTCGAGCTCCAGCTGTTTGCCTTCCCCGCCCGGGCATGTTTGTGAGTGGCCCACAGGTGAGGCCAGCCCCGGCCCTGACCCGACATCCGAGATCGGCCTAGGTTGAAAGTTGAACCTCTCTCCGATGCCTGAGGTCTTCATAATGAAGTCCTGGGCTGGGTCCTCGGGGCCTTTGGTCCCCCAGCTGCAGGAGAGGAGAGTCTCTAATTTGCACGGCACTAAGGAGACCCTCTGGTTATCTCAATTAGCCTTTAATTGGCGATTAACCACCCTCAGGCTTTGCTTGTCTTCCTCCTAGCTTCAGTTGCCCCCAGCAACCGCCATCCAGCCCACCGCTGGGAGGGGGACTAGTCCCAGGCTGTCCTTGAACGCTCAAGCACTCTGCTGCTCTCACTTCCACCTCGACCTCATGCCAGGGGGAGCTCCATGCCCTCGTCTCCAGGGGTGGGGTCCTCCCTGCCAGCCATATGGTGGCAGAGTCTGCTGCAAAGTCCCACTGCAGAGGCCCATGGACCCCATTGGTGCAGGTTGGGTTCCCTGGCCCTGAGCCTCTGAGACTGGCTTTGCACACAGGAAGTCTTCTTGGGACCAGCCTGCTGGGCAGGGGGAGATGAAGGAAGTGGGGTAGGCAGAGCATCGTGCTCCCCAGGGCAACCGCTGGGGGCTGCCCTGGGCCCGGGGGCCTCTGAGGCTCTGTCAGCATGTCCCTCCACTGTCCCAGGACCAGAGACTCCCCAGCGGCATGCATGTGCTGTAGGACACAGCTCTGGCTGCTGGGGACTTTGGGGAGGCTGTTGTCCCTGAGCAGCCCCCCTCGTGCCTCCGATGGGACAATGGAGGCGGGTTCAGTGGGCCCTCCTGGGGGACTGAGCCCCAGGTGCCCACGGGAAAATGCTCACTTGGGTCCCCGGGGGCACTCCTTCCCTCCCACACCCTTACCCCACCGGCACTTCCCAGTGTCTCTTCCCAAATAAACCTGTGGGACTTGGACCCTAGTCCCAGGCACAGGGGCTGGGCACTCTGCCTCTGAGGTTTGCAGCCATGACAATGCTCACACTTGCTGCTGTAGGAAGCCCACCCACCCCAGGTGGCCAAGGTCAAAAGAAAGGGGTCTGGTTCCCTCGTGACCCGAGAGCCCAGCATGGCTGACCCTGGAGCAGTCTCTCTCTCTGACCTTGGCCCTCGGCACCTTCCTTCGGAGTCTTACCACTGGCCGCTCAAGTGGAAGGCCCTTCCAGCTTCAAGTTTGGATGGGGGGGGTCTGTTTTCCAGGGAGGGGACCAAGTCCCAGCACAGGTGGTGGCTGGGCTCCTGAACCTGTCACCCTGTGGGGCAGACATGTGGTACCCAGGGCAAACACAGCCTTTGGACCTGGGAAGACCATGTTCCCTCACAGCTCCCCCACTTCCTGGGCGTGAAGGCTCCAAGCCTCAGTTTCCCCAACCGTCAAAATGGGCCATGGCGGAAGAAGCTGGGGTGGCCAGGGCTCAGGTCCGGGTTCCGGACCTGGGTTCCGTAACATTCAGCCACGGCTTGTCCCTTCTTTTCTCCAGCGTTTTGTTTTGTTTTGTTTTGAGTTTGCACAGAACAGACGCTGACTGCCAGCGAGGCTTCAAAATGAGCTGCTGGTGGGCGAGGCAGCTGCAGGGCCCCACAGCGGCACCCCCTCTTCTGGGACTCCCGAGCGATTTCTGCCTGATGTGCCCGTCACAACTCAGGCTCCGTCTGTCATGCTGGGTGCTGGTTCCTGTCTTTGACAACTCGGCCACTGTCAGGGCTGGGGAGGCTCCCACAGCGGGTCCGGGGGTCTGCAGACCCCCCACCCCGTCACCGCACTGGCCTCCCCAGCCCCATGCGCCGTTTCTCTTCCTGACACATTCTCTTCAAATGACAAGTGCCGAGATGCCCTGTTCACGTCAGGAGGAGGTGAGACAGTCTCCACCTCGAGTCATTTAAAATTGCTCCGAGCATTCCTGCTCAGACACCCTTGAGTACAAGGGGGAAATTAGTGAGATGCGGAATAATTTGAAGAAATTAGACCTAGTTTGTCCGAGATTAAGGATAGCGCTTAATTAAGTGGTCCGATCTTTCTTGCTAGGGGGAAAAAAAGCACTTTAGCCCTTAATTTCCTTAAGCATCACTGTGAGGGCATATGTGCAAAGGCTTCTGGGGTGTTTGTTAGGTCGTTTTATGTTAATCACCAGGGGCCATGCTTGCCAGGAGAAATTACAGGCATTTTGCTGAATTCTCAATCAACCACTTTAAGAGTTCACCCGCAGAACCTTCTCCGGAAGTCCACCAGGCTCTCCTGAGACAGGAAATTTGCATTCGCCTTGGTGCCTGCGGACAGGCAAGGCCCAAGCGGCCGCAGAGTGAGGGTCCAGACTCCTTGGCGGCCCCATGGCCCCCACGTGTTGTCTGTGCATCCCCGCTCCGTGAGAGAGTGGGAAGGGGACTACCAAGGGGCTCGAGATGGGACTGAGGGCAGAGAGAGGAGAAGACCATTCCAGAAGCTCTCCAAATAAAAACAAAACAAAACAGGAGGCTTTCAGAGTGGCCGTGGGGTTGGGACCGGCGTCTCAGAGCAGGAGGCCTGTCTGCAGACATGAGAATGGGGGCTAGGGTGGTCCTGGACGGGGGTGTCCAGGGTGAAGGCCCAGCGAGCTCAAGAAGCCCTGTGCTGAGCTGCAAGGGGGGTCCAGGGGCCCAGGCCGCACTGGGGGGCCAGATCCCACTGCATCAGCCGTGGGCAGAGACTTGGAAGTATCTTCCTGGGACTTTGGGGAAGAAAGCTCTCTGGGTGGGGTTCTCAGGGGTGCTGGGCTAGGGCTGGAGCCAAGCACAGGACCCCCGGGCAGGTGGGGGGGGGTCATGGTAAGTGGGCCGACTTGGGAGCCGCAGGGCTGAGCACAGGGAATTGCTGTGTTTGAGGCAGTGATCTGAGGAGCTGGACCCCACGTGGGGGGCACAGAAGGGGCGTGTTTGCTGGCACAGGGGTGTGTCTCTGTGGCCACTCAGACGTTCAGGGGTTCAAGTCCTGTGGAAAACAGAGCCCTGTGCCGGTGGTTCCAAGGAGGAGAGCTGACTGAAGCGGATTGAGGGCCGGGGCCAGGAGGGGGCAAGAGCCCAGATGACCCAGGGCCCAGGGAACAGCCGCAGGGAATGGAGGGGACGGGGCAGGGCTGCAGGTTGGGGGCCAGCACAGAGGGCACCCTCCAGCCTCCAGCCTCTGGTCTGGAGGGTGCCCTGCCCTTGCACCGTCCTCTCCCACTGACCACACTCTCTAGAGTGTCTGCTCCAGTGGAGACTGGGGGCTGCTGCCAGGGCGGGTACCAGTGGCTGCCTCCTGCTGCCAGTGTGTCCCCATCAGGAGACATGATGCCTCGGGCTCCGGATGCCAACATGGCTCGGACCCTACACTGGGACCTCTGCCCCGCTTCAGGCTCACCCTGCTCTGTAGCCCAGGAGGCTCACAAGGGTGGCATTTTGCTCCTCTCCGGGGGGCCCACCCCCCATGGCCCAGTCCTGGCACCTGGGCGGAACCCACTCCCCGGATGGTGCCTCCCCTGACCCTTCCCACACCTCCCTGAACTGTCCATTTCACGTCGGATACCTGGAGCGTACCCCTCCTTCCTGTGGACCCTGAGGGACATGGCCATGGTAGTTTTGAATGAGGTGGCCGCAGCTGCCCTTGTGGGTGAAGACAGACAGCCCTGGGCAGGGGATCCCAGCACTGGAGGTGGGAGGCTAAGCTGATGGGGCATGCCAATGGCACAGTGGATCTGGGGCCGACATGAGTGTCCTCCTCTCCTTTCCTCTTGGAAACCAGCTCTCGCTACAGTGCAGATGCTGCCAGAGGTGTAGGGGGAGGGGAGGGGACGAGGTGACAAGCCAGGACCACAATAAGGGGGTACCCACATGTGCTGAGACAGCTTCCCTCAGGATGAGTGAGGAAGCCACAGGCTACCAGGCCAGGAGGCACGGAGCAGGGCTGGACCTGTGTCTGACCTCCGGGCCAGGTGGCCCCCAACCCCCCCCAACACACACACTGCCCACCTTCCCTGAAAGGCCCTGCAAGTAGGTTTGCCCACTCAAACCACCCACCCGTCCTCCAGCTCCTGGCTCCCACTCTAGGGCCTCCTCTGCCAAGGCCATCTGGGCCCAGTTAGGCCTGCCGCCTGGGGCTGGAGGCTCCCCAGCCAGGACAGGGTCCCAGTGGGGGCCCAGGGGTGTCCCACGGCTCCCGGGCCCTCGGGGCCGGGCCTCCACACGATGGCAGCATGCACGCACTGAAGCCCGCCGCTGCCCTGTCTGGGCCGGGACCCAGCACCACCCTCGGCTCCCTGGCCCTGATCCCTGGGTTCTGTTGCCGAGACATCCCCCATACTATCCGGGAGTCCTCCACATCCCATCTGCCCCCTGCCCCCCATCACCTGGTTCCCCTGGGCCCACCAGCACCCGATGGGCAGCCCAGTTGCAGGGAGGGCGTTCCCCAAGGTGGGCAGAGGGAGGCACGGGAACCGGGGGCCTCTGGAGCCTCGCGCAGGCTCAGCCCCTGGCTGGTGTGGCCTTCCCCTCCTGAGCTCAGGTTGGGGCCTGGGGGCCTGGCCAAGCAGCCCAGTGAGGAGGGTTTTCCTGGGGAAGGGACCTGCACTGGAGGGAATGGGGCAGGGGTTGTCCAGGAAAGACAGGGGGATCTGCCTGCTGGGCAGCTGGGAAGAAGCCCAGGCAGAGGGCCCCCTTGGAAGGCCAGATTCAACCTGACCACTTCCACGGTGCCCTCCTCACCTGCTTGCTTCCCACCTGGCTCAGCCTCTCCTCCTGGCCCCCTGGACAAACACACACCTCATCGATTTGTTCCTCTGCCTTTGTACATGTGCTTTCCACCCCCGGTCCCTCTGCCCCTCTCTCCTCCCCCGTGAGCATGTCCACACCACGTGGGACCCATGGCCAAGGCCAGAGCCTTCCATGGCCTTGGCCAGGACGGCCCCCAGTCCAGGGAGTCAGCAACTGGACCCCAGAGCCACCAGAGGCAGTGAGAGTCAGGGGCGGGGGTGGGGAGGTGGGGGCAGCTGCAGGCCCCTTACCCAGACCAGGAAGGGGTCACCCCCACCATCCGAGGTGTTCTCAGCTTGGGATGATTCTGCCCCAGGCGTCCTTGGGCCACGTCTGGAGACATTTTGGGTTGTCACAACCAGACACTCCTGGGACATGCTGAGCGGGGTCTGGAGATTCTGCTGAGTCCCTGCGCCACAACCACGCAGCCCCCAGCATGGAGATCCGGCCCCTCTGCACGATCTAGATGGCGGGGTGATCTGAGGGTGGGCGTCCAGGTTCTCCCAGGACACACTGAGGGTCTTCTCCCAGTGGTCCTTCCTGTGCCTCGAGCTGCTTTTTCTCTTCAGGGCCCATTCCCAGGAGCCGACAGCATGTCCCCTCTCTGGCCCAACCGGGGACAACCTCTGTTCCCACCTGGTGGCCTTCAGGGCACCCCGACTCCCTGTCCACTCTTCTTCTGCTAGCCCAGAGCAGGGCCAGTGGACACAGAGTGGGGACGCCTGGGTCCCTGGCTCCCTGTCCAACCAATGCTGACCTCCCTGAGCTCAGTTTCCCTCTCTAGAAAAGGAGCGGCTGGGGTCAGGGGTCTGGAGCTGGGCTCCTGCCCACCCAGATGCCAGCCTGTCCTTATTGTTGCCGGCCCGGGTGTAGTCCCTTCCTCTGGCCCACGCGCACTCGGGTGCTGCCGTCAGCGCCCAGCCACGGCAGACAGGTGCACTGCTGACCCCAGGGCCCCACAGGAGTGAGGCCCCTCGGCAGCACCTGCCTCATCGATAGCTGCCCGGCACACAGAAGACACCAGGAATGTTTGAACACTCAGGTCGGTCCTGTTCCAGAAGATGCCATGCATGCGTGGAGGCTATTTTAGGGTGCCAGCAGGGCCCGGCAGGACAGGGCAGGGGGCTCTCGGCCGATCTGGTTACAGCCATCTGCAGGGACAGCAGATGCCATCAGTGCTGTCAGCAACCTGATGGGGACAGCGGCAGACAGCATGACCTACGTGCAGGGCCTTTCTGCGGGCTCAGGACAGGGGCGAAGTCAGGGAACAGGCGGCAGCTGGCAGGGGAGAACCTGAGCTCGGGGAAGGCACCCCGCCAGTCCCTGGGGGCTTAGACGTGGGGGGAAGAGAGGAAGGAGAGGAGGGGCGCAGGGCCACCCCTTCGGGCCTTCTGAGAGACAGGCCACCTGCCTGGGCCTCCCTCTCTGTGGCTTCATGGCAAAATCAGGAGCACATGAACCATCTGGTGGGCTTAGGAGAGGATTCAGCGGAAGTGTTCTGTGTGGGGGGCTCCTCCCCGGAGCAGTGGCCAGGGCACATGCTCCCTGGAGCCCCTGCTCAGGGGTCTCTCCTGGCAGCTGCCCACCCTGCTCCCGACGCCATCTCTGTCCCCTGGAGGGACTGCAGGGGCAGCGCAGGGCCGGGCAGCAGGCACGTAACATTGGTGTCTCTCCTGTTCCCATGGTGACCTCCATGCTGACCTCTGCCTGGCAGCGCCTGCTCCCAGCCCAGCAGCCGTGGGTGCCTCCTTGCTCAGCGCCCCGCGTCCTCCCCACGCTCCAGTCTAAGAGTGCTCATAGCCCCCAGTCCTCTGACAATGTTGGACCAGGGCCAGGCAGTGCAGGGCCGCCCCTCCCGTGTGGTGGACACGTCGCCCTGTTCACACAACCAGAGTGGAAGCAGCTTGGGGGCACGGGGGGCATGCCCACTAGTTAATTCACTGTCCCTCAAACACCAGGAGCCCCATAGGTCCCCACCCTGCTCTCAGGGGCTTGACTGCTCCCCTCAGTCTTTTCCTTGGCCTCCAGAGGACTTCAGGTCACCCCGAAGTTTCCCCTTGGCTGTCCTGCCATGTCCCCCATGTGGACAGGGGCATGAGGAGGAATAGAAGGGCTGGACACCCACTCCAGTTTCCACCCTGGCGAGGCCATCAATGAGGAAAGTGGCCGAGAAGGCGGTCGCCCTCCCCGCTGTGGAGGCTGGGCCTCTCCGCTCCACCCAGAGACACGGCCGAGGCTGACTTTCATCTGTTTTAATTTAGTCCGCAGACATCAGACCAAAAGCAGATCTGCAGTTGGAAGGGGAAAAATTCCTCAACGTTTCAGTCTGCTCCGTTGCCGCCAGCCAGAGAGGCCACGGGCTTACTTTTTCCGAACCCCGCCCTGGGGAGAGACCATGTGTCCCCGTCATCTCTGGGCTGAACCCACCTGCTCTCAGGGGGCCCCAGAATGGCTCGGCCTCCCACATAAAAAAAGATCCTGACATTCTCTGTCCTCCTGACGCTTCCCAAAGTAGTGTCTCTTGGCAGAATTGCCTTGTAAGGCAGCTGAGAGGCACGGGCCAAGGAGTGTGTGGTCAGCTCAGGGGAGACAGGGTTGGGGACGGTCATACACTGCCTGGGGATTATCTGTGGTTCTCAGAGTGCCTGGGCGTGGGGAGGAATGAGGTGGGGCGCCAAGGCGGGGAGAGGCGCTGGTGTGCTTTCCGAGTGCCAGAACTATAATTAAGGAGCGAGAAGGTGCGTGCTGCCCTGTAACCAAGGCTGCAGGAGAAACCATGAAACCTGATCGTGCCAGGAGTGGAGCTTGGGAGCTGCCTGGGGCCCCCACTTTGAAGCCTGGGTCGGGGCTGAGTACATTTGTCACCGCACTGGGGCTCGGACAGCGTCCAGTGGCATGAGGCCGTCCCCTGGTGCCCAAAGTAGCCCTTGCTCTCCGTCCTGCCACCTGTTCTGGGGCCACCTCAAAGGACTTGGAGGAACTTTCCAGAGAACCCTGTGCGCATGTGTGGGGGTCTCGTCCGGACAGAGGGCTCTCCAAGGACACGGGCCTGGGGCATAGAGAAAGCTTCCGGAAGAGAGCCGACCAGGGTGGAGAAACACTGGATCCGGGGTCAGAGCAAGAGGGCAGGGGGTGCGGTGGACCCCAGTCCCCGGTGAGCTAGGGGTGAGCTGTCCTGCTGGTGAATCTAGGTCAAGGGTGCGCGGGGAGGTCCGTTCATTCTCTCTAACTTCCAGTCTGCTGGACACATCCCATCATTAAAAAGTTAAAAAAAAAATCCAAAACAAAATGAAGCCGGCCTGTCTTCACTCCACCTGTGTGCTTGTCCACGCCTCCCTTGGGCTGGCTGACCACTGCCCCAGCGCCCAGCCTCCCGCCGCCCCTCTGCCTCTGACCACATCCTCTGAGACAAAGGATTCCTGGAGGATCCCACACAGGCAGCCGCGGTCGTGGCCAAGCCCTGCGGTCATGCTGTTGCCACAGGCGTTAGCCAAATCCTTTCTTAGAAAGCCGAGGGCTTGGTGTTCCCCCTGGTGCAAGGGGCAGCCCCGCCCAGTACAGGGCTGCCACTCCCTTTGGAGTTGCTTCTGGGGAAATGAGGTCCCAGGGTCCCCACTGGAGCAGCCCTGGGAGGAACCATGCCGAGGGGGTGGCTTGCCTTTCCATGACCCCACTTTTACTGATGGGCAGGAGTGTGGGGGCTGAGTTTGGGTGGGACGACACTCTGCCCGTGGGTGTCCATGCTGCTCGCCGGGGCAGGCAGGGGCAGGGACTTGCAAAGTCTCAGCTTAATTCCTGGCGCTGTGCAAGTCCGCCTCCTTCCTGAAGCCGGTAGCTGCTGGGCTGATGGGCTGGGCCGAGGCGGCAATTGGACGAGACTACAGAGGGAGCGTGCCAGCCCGGTGCTGTCTTCCTGGGCCGCCTCAAGCGGGCTGGCCAGGCACCAGGCGCTCCCGGATGCGCCCTGAGCACGCCGAGTAGCGGAATCGGAGTATGGAGGGCAGCCTGGCTGCCCCTGCCCACATGCAAGTCCAAGGGTCCTGGGCATGGAGCTCCAGCCCCGTCGTGCCGTGGACGGAGAGAACGAGGCTTGACCACAGAAACGTGGTTTTTCCCAGGAATGGGAGCCACAGGCGGGGATCGGAAACGCTGGCTGGATGCCAAGGGGGTGTGTCGGGCTGGCACTGTGGGCTTCTCTGCCCCTGACCTTCACCTCTGCCTGCCCAGCATTTCCCTGGCAGGGCCGGGCCCAGGGCCTGCTTGGGGCTGACAGCCCGCTCTGAACTATGGCCACAGCGGCCGGCCCTCCAGTCCCGCCCCAGATGGAGAAGCTGCCCGGCCCGTGGCCGCCCCACCCAGGCTCTCCGCAGCCTCCCTCTCAGAGCCAGACTCCGAGCTCAGCAAGCCCAGCCACCCGGGTGTGTCCATTGTGGTCAGATCTGTTACACAACATCAAATGGACCAATTTAACGGTTTTTAATTGTACAGAAGCCTTTCCAGCTAGAAGACTGGGTTCTGTAGAAGGCCTCATGAGCACCTTCCAGCACCTTGCGGAGAGCTGGGCCCTTGCTGGTGGCTCATCCCCTTCTCCCTGCTCTTCCTCGAGACTCAGACAAAGTTCAGTATCCCCTCACGGAAATGACCCCCTGCCCTCGACCAGTCAGACCCTCCCACATTGGGCGGGCCCACCTTGGTTGACTAGGTCTCCCCCAGCTCCCCTCCCTTTTTTCCTCCCTTGTATTAAAGTATAATGTACTCAGTTGGTTAGAGCATCGTCCAGATGCACTGAGGTTGCAGGTTCAAACCCCGGTCAGGGCACATACAAGACTCAACCAATGAATGAATGCACAAAAAGTGAAACAACAAATTGATGTTTATCTCTCTCTCAAATCAATAAACAAAATTGTAAAAATAACAACAATAAAGCATAATATAGACACAAAAAAAGTGCTCCTGGTATAGATGTGCCAGCAGATGCGTTTTCACCCAACGGACACACCCCCGCAACCGGCCCAGACCCGGAGCCTGCCACAGCGCGGAGGCCCTCGCATGCACTTCCGGGTCAAGACCACCTCCCTCCGGGCTCGCGCCAATCCCCCGTCGGACCCCGCAGAGGGTTGAACCCTCGACCGTGCTGCGTGTGTGTGCTCTCTGTGGCCGGAGCGTGCTCTGGGAGGTCCGTGGCCGTGGGGCCGCCGGGCGTGTGTCGGAAGTGGAGGGAGCCCCTCCTCCTCGGGCTCTGCGGCGTGGGCCTGGGACCCCTGCTCCAGCGGAGGCGGTGTGTCTGGTTCCGGAGAAGCCGCGCCTGGCCATTGCGTCCATTGGGGCCCCATCTCCTGGTGGACGCTGGGGAGCGGGTGTCGCCCCGCGCTCACCATGCCGGCGCCTCGGGGCTCTGGACCAGTTTGGGTGCCGAGCGCCACCGCCAGAGCGCCTTGCCTCCCGCCTGTCTCCACTCCCGACCTGGGCTCTGCGGCTTGTCCGCGGCGCTTGCTGGGGACAGAGCCCCCAGATGGCAGCAACTGCTATTGCGGCCACCATCCCATCATACCTCGAGGCTGCAGTCCCTGTTTTATGGGGCGGGGGGCGGGGGGGGGCGGGGGATGGGAGGGGGACTGAGGCCCAGTGCATCCGGCCCCCAAAGTGGCTCTCCCTCTGAACAGACAAGTGAAAAGTCAGCAGCAGGGGGCAGGACCCGCCCGGAAAGAGCACCCCACCTGGGTGACCAGGGACACTCTCGCTGTTCTGCGGAGGGACCCCGAGAATGAGGGACCTGTGTGTTGGGGTGTTGCCCAGGCTGGGGGTGCTGTCCCCAGGACTCACCCCCCAAATCTCAAGGCCACTGTCCCACTGCCCAGAGCACATGCCACGTCTTCCTTCTCTGAGGGCCCCCAACCCCTCCCCGTGGGGGCCTTGGCAGGGTGGGGGCCCTGAGTTCTGGGGAGCCAGAGGTCATGAGAGCAGAAAGACCATGTGGAGGTTGGGGGCCCACAGACACGCCAGCATTCCTCCCTTCCCTCGTGCACTCCCAGTATTTACAGAGTGTTGTGTTGCTGGCTGGCGTTGCCAGGCCTGGGGGGACAGAGAGAGACAGAACAGGTTCCCGCCCTCGGAACAGGCGAGGGCTGGGTGGGGTGGGCAGGTTTCTGGGGAACCGGGAGCAGAGGCCGGGGGAGGGGACACAGGCACCCGGAGGGGAGGGTGCTGGAGGGAGCCAGGGTCAAGGACTGAGCCCAGCCAGGGGGCCCAGCGGGAGGGAGGGTGAGAGGGTGGGGGCAGCTGGGAGGGACTATGATGTCACCCGAGCATTTTAAAGTTTTTCATTTTTGAGGATTGAAAAAACTTGTGGTAGAACACACATAACATAAATGGACCGTTTTAACCATTTTTAAGTGCGCGGCTGAGGTGTTAGCACTCACGTTGTTGTGCGGCCGTCACCACCACCGGTCCCGAACTTTCCTGCCTCCCCCAGGCTGGAACCGGGTCCCCATGAAACAGCGCCCCAGCCCCTCCCCCTGCCCTCGCCCCGCCAGTCTCTCTCCGCACGCTGCCTGGGACTGACTGTTCCCGGAAGCCCACACACCTGGGTTGAACAGGATCTGACCTTTGTGATGGGCTATTTCCCTCACTGTCATGGCCGCCAGTCCACCCACGTGGCAGCGTCTGTCAGTTTCCTTTCTTTTCACGACAGGAACATTCCGTTGTTCCACCCCGTGCACCCATTCACCTGTCCGTGGACGCCCGAGTGGCTCCCACCTTTTGGCTCTGGGGGACGAGGGCTCCAGGTGCACCGCAATCCGCCAGCTCCCCAGTTTCCTTCCCCCGGAGTGCACTCCTACAGGTGGAGCCGCATTTTAAGGCGCAGAGGTTCTCTGCCAGTTTTGCGTGTTAGAAAGCCTATTTGGGGGCTGCCTTAGGGGTGGGGGGTAATGCTGAAGACAGGGCCGCCCGGGCGGGGGCTCAGGGGAAACAATGAGGCCTAAGCTGGGCCCGGGGTGAGGGGAGGCGGATGCAAGATTGGGGGTCTTTGGAGCCGCCAGGATAATACCACTGGCTGCGGGCCGTGCGTGAGGGTGAAAATGGCCCGATGCAGCTGGGCGGGCTGAGTGGCCGATAATGACACCATTATCCCAGCTGCAGCGGGCGAGGCCTCCCTTATTGGCAAGGAGGAAGGGGGGACATAATGAGTTCAATTTGACCGATTTAATAATTTCTTCCTTCGTGAATTCAACAAACATTTCTGGAGGGTCCATTATGTGTTAAGCGCTGTGCAGGACGCTGGGCAAACACAGCCGAGGGAGAGAGGCTGCTGGCCCCCTGCCCCCAGCTGGAGCCGCCTGCAAGCTCAGGATGCATTGAGATAAGAGGGGCCATGGGGGAGTGGGGTAGGGGGTGGTGGCTGCCTGCTGGGGGTGGGGAGCGGGAGAGAACAAACACATCTCTGAGGAAAGAGAGATTAGAGGTTTGCTGGGCAGGTAGAGGTGGGGGCTTTGAGGGCTGGGAAGGCCATCCGGAGTCCAAAGGCCAGGGACGAGTGTGTGAGGAAAGAGAGGGGAGGACGTGGGCGAGGAGGGGAGCAGGGTGGAGACCCTGGGGCCTTGCACTTGCGCACCGTGACAGGCAGCCAGGCACTGGCTGTTTTAGGCAAGAAGGCGGTCACTCGGTAGATGCTGGGGCCAGTGAATGGGCTGGCGAAGGGGGTGGGTCCGGGCCGTGGTGGAGGAGGGCAGGGGGAGGGTGCTCTCTGGACTCTGGACTTGGTGGTGCAGACCGGGGTGGGTCGAGGGGCCCACTGCCTCTCCTTGAAAGAGTCATCCAGGAGGCCCTCTGCCCACGCTTGCAGCCCATCCTCCACCTGACCCATGGGCCCTGTGCCTGCTGCAGCCTCCCCATAGGCCTTGTCTGTCTCCTGAGGGGCCACAGATCCCCCCGCCCGTCTTCCCCCGCCACCCCCACCCAGAGGCAGAGTGGTGGCAACAGCAGAAAGACCTGCGGGGTGGCTCTAAGTGGAGCTGGATCTGTGAATTCAGCCAGAGATGTGGGGGCAGAATAAGGCCCCTTGGAGGGGCTTGTGAACTGGGCTGGTGACAGAACACTGGCTGGGGGTGAGGGGGTCCGTGACCTGGGGTTGAGGCTCCTGGAGCAGCCCCACGTGCAGGCTGCGCGCCTGCTGTGACTTCAGGGTGCAGAGGTGAGTGGTCCCCTGCCAGGAGGCCCAGGATTAGTGTGGATGCAAAGCAGGTCAGGTGCGGGGCTCTGCTCGGACCTGTCTGCCTTTTGTCCCCGCCTGCAGAACGCTGGGGCTGCATGATGTCATTGCAGACGCATTAAGCTGGAATAGCTCAAAATTGAATAATTAATTATACTCAGCTTCAATTGCAGCGACTAATTGATCAGGGGCTGCCAGCAGACACCTGGACAGGATTAGCTGTGCACAATGAGGGCCTCGGGCAGGTGGCATGGCCCCTCCAGACCCCCAGCCCCTGTATGTGACTTAATTAAGGCTGGCTTGATTTCTTTATTCTTGCTGGAGATCTGGGGCCGGCCCCACCCCAAGACCAGGCGCTGCAGGCAGGCTGGACACTGGCTGGAGACACTAGTGAGCGGCCCAAGGTCTAGAAAGATGTGGCTTTGAGGGCCCTGACCACCCACCACCTTCTGTTCTATGCCTGCTTCCCAGTCCCGGCCCCAGCCCCGTCTCCTGGCCTCAGCCCCTGCCCACTCCTTCCTGTGGCCGTTGCCCGGGCTTCCGCCCTTGGCCTTCCCCTCGTGCCAGGCGCCCAGCCAACACTGTCAGTGACAGCCAGCTTCTTCTGCTTCTCATCTGGTCTTTGTCATCAGCAAATTATTTTCCCTCTCAGAAATGGGGCCATTTACCCTTCCTTGGGACATAGTGAGGCCCCTGGCAACCCAGGTCTCTGGTCTTCTCCCTCCTCTTTGCCTTCCGGCTCCTTCCCGGGGCCCTGGGGCCTGTGTCCTGGCACCGTATTGGTGCCCAAAGTTTCAGCTGCCCATCTAGCCCTGGGGGTTTGGGTGGCCCCCTTCTCTGCCCTGGCCCGGCCCATGGAGCCTGTTGGTACAACCTCCCCCGGCCTTGTTGACAAGTCAGAGGTGGCTGGATGAGAAGGTCTTGAGAGAGAATGAGGAAGGGACAAGACAGTGAGTTTTCCTACAGCCCAGTGTCTTCATCATGAATCGCTGAACGAGAGTCGGGGGGCAGGGACCACACTCTCCCAGGCACAGACAATGGGGTCCATTGTCTCCCTCCGGGGACTCCCAGAGGCATCCGCCCTGCCATGCACCCACTTCCAGAAGGAAGGGAGGAACTGAGCTCCTCTGAACAGAGGCCGTCCTGGGCAGTGTCCTCCCTGGCTGGCTGGCAGACAGAGGCCCCTGAGCTCCCGAGTCTGTGTCCAGCACCGGTGGGTCTACCGGGGACCCCCCAAGCCATTCTGTGGCCAGGCCACACACCAGGCGTGTGCGTCTCAACCTGAGCACGCAGGTGTCATGAGGACAGGCGTGTGGCCAGAACCCAGAGGGCACACAGGAAGTGCTTTCCTGGGTCTGTGATTTCACCCAAAGGCCGGGTGACTTGTTTCTAACCTCTATGCTGATGTGGTGAAGTGGTGTTGCCTTATTCGAACACAGAGGAATGTTCAGTCCCCAAAAGCCACCACCGTGAACTCGGTTGTTGTGGCTCCTTCCAAACAGGTGTAGCAGAGACAGCCATTGAACTCAATACGCACATGGGCGCACTATTTAATGGTTGCGGTCCTCCAGCCCAAACGGTCCTCCAACTGCTCTTCACTCTCCACGGCGGGCGCGGTGCTTCCCAGGCCCGAGCACGCGCCGGTGCCGCCTGCCTGTCAGCGGGATGGAAAACAGTGTTCCGTGAATGCGTGTCACCGTGGCTCATCCAGCCATTTCTCTAATGACAGATAAAGAGGTCGCTGCAATTTTTTATAATTACAAATGGTGCCAAAGGAAGGGAAAAAAAAAACACACAGGCCCCAAACACCCCATCCATTTCAGCGAAACAGCAAAAGGGCGTTTGAAAGGTTATTCCTAAAAAGGTCACCCCAATCTACACTCGGTAATGGCGTGTGATTTTTAAAAAGATTAAAACTAGTGAGGCAATAGAAGGGCAGGGAAAGCAACGTTCATGTACATTTTTTAAACTTAATATCAGACTTGGAGGGAGGCCCTTTTTGCCTCTGCTCCCCTTGGCTTCGGAGGTCCTTCTGAGAGCCAAGCCTGCTCTATGGCGTCATAGTCCCGAGTGACCGTGACCACCCACCTCTCCGTGTTGGAGGGTCATTTATCAACCCTGGGTGGAGCTGACCCTCCTGGGTGCCTGCCTGCATTTCTTAAAGGACCCCTTTCAAGCAAGGTAACGTGCCTGAGGCCTGGGGAGGTGGGGCTCTCCAACCACATTCCATTTCCAAGGGGAATGTGGTACTAACCAGTGGAGAAGAGACCAAAACGTCCACCACGTTCCCTCTGTCGCACCCGTTCCTGAGATGGCTCCTGCGTGGCTCCATGCTGCAGGGCGAGGGCAGGGCGGGAGTCGCCCCAACTCTTTCCAAATCTTCCCTGGAGGGAGATGGGAAGAAGACCCTATGTTTCTCTGGTTGGTAGAACTCATCACTGAGTGCGTCCTGGCCCAGGGGCAATGATGTGGCCTGGTGGGCCGCCTGCCTCTGTCCTCCGGCCATCCTCAGAGCACGTTACCAGTCAGCCATCGGCTTAGGGCAAAGTGCCAACGAGGGGCCCCCTGCCTAGGCTGCTCCCAGAAGCCAAAGTTCATTCAAACACCTTTCCTGCTGGGGCTGAGCTGGCTGCTGGGTGGTCCTGAGGCTCAGCACTGCCCCCCGACCCTTGCCCCCGGGGGTGCACACACAGACCAGAATGGTCCGAGTCGTGGGGGGGTGTTAGGATTTAGTTTACACTTCCTAGCACACACCCTTTCTATTCCCTGCCTCAGTTTCTTCACCTAGAAAGCAAAATGCATGGTGCCCGTTCCACCAACCCAGGCACCTGGGATGGGCCCAAGAGGGGTTCTGATGCAGCTTCCAGACCCAGGTCTGCAGCAGAGAACGAGATCTCTTCATCTCATTTTCTAATTGGTCGTGGCCCCGACCTGAATGACAGCTGAGACCTCGCAGGTGTGGGGGCCCCTTGCGCCTGCATGCCCAATGCTGCGCAGGCCCTGTTCCACAGCTGTGGTTTGAGCGCGAGACACGGACCCAGGGCCTGTCTCCCTCAGCCTGCCGGAAGGCGCAAGTCTTCGTGGGACACCTGGACGGAGGGTCTCGGTCACTAGGGCTGTCAATACACTGAAGTCTCTCAGGCCTGTCGCTCAGTGGGGGGCATGCGAGTCCCCCACGGATGGACACAGAAGAAGCATTCTTTTGATTCGGCATGAAGTTAGGGAGGGAAGGGCCCCTTCTCTCTCTCAGAGCTACCAGCACCACCCCCGGGCAGGCCCAGTCGGGCCCCAGCATCCAACTTTCTTATGTATTTATTTAAACCCTGCCTCATTCCGGAGAGACTTTAAGGCTTCGCCATGAATACCATCTTTGTGTGGCCTCCAGTGCCCAAGGCCGGGAAACCCAAGCCAGGCACGTCTGGAGGTGGGGCCTCCATATGGCCTGAAGGCCTTGGCCAATCCCTCAGCCGCAGGGCCCCTCGGTCCTGGGGACAGGGCCTCCCAGCAGCACCCCCCACCCTGCTGTCCTGGGGAGCCCCCCAGCCCCCTCCAGGGGCTCTCTGAGCCTGGAAGGAGAATTTGCGAAGTTCCCTTTGTTAGAAGACAAAATAAACTGAAGTTCTCCTTTAAACCCTTGGTGTCCATTGAACCTTGTGTGCAAGCAAAGTGGCCTCCTGGAGAACAGGTCCGTCCTGGGCCACTTGGAGGGGGTGCAGCCCCGCCCCACCCCAAGGGCCTCGGCGGGCCCACATCTCTGTGCACGAGGCCTTCTCCCCCAACACTTGCCTGGGGCTGTCGCTCCCTCCTGACCAGTGAGATGTGCCACCTCTCCGGCTGGCCCCGGGGGTCCGGAGGGTGCAGTGTGCAGGGGCGAACCCAGGGTCCCTTTGTTGGGGGTTGGAGGGCACGTGGAGGCTCAGAGCTGTCTGCACAGATGGTCCCGTAGGGAAGATGAGCACAAGTGAGCTGTGGCCACCAGGACGCCTGCAAGGAGGTGTCAGGTCCCTGAACTTGGTGTGCCCGGGGGAGACCCTCACCACTCACCCACAAGTAAAGCAAGGGGCCGTGAGCTGGGTAGCCTTCGCTTCAACCTTTGACCTCTAAACCTCTGAAATGCTTTGCTTTCCAAACCTGGCGCCCCTCCAGGAAGCCAGTACAGCTTTCTGAGATTTCCCACATGCAGGGACAACTCCCACAAACCCCTGGGTGGAGGGGACGCCCCACATAGGCTCCCTCCGCAGCCCAGCCCTTTGCAGCCTAATGGCAGAACTGAGAGGAGTCAGCCGCAACTGGAGGGTGTGGGGCCTGTCCTCACCCTGCTGTGCCCACTCCTCTTGAGTGGGGGTACACTCAGGTGGTCCTGCCACCTGCTGACAGTGCTTGGACGCCTGTGACTCAAGCAGGGCCTGAAACCAGCTTGGGACATGGCACGCCACATTGGCGCTGCCCTTGACCGTTTGCTAGAAGGTACAGAACTTGGAAGGCAGATGTTTTTGAACTCCAAAAGAGAGAAACTATGGATTTTAGAGAGAAGTAGGCCTGATTTCAAAGACTGTGGGCACAGCTGGCCTCCTGGGGGTCTTGGTAACCCCCTTCTGTGGACGAAAGACAGGAGACCTTCCTTGGGGGGTTGTGAGAAGCCTTTGGGATGGCCTAGTTGAGAAAGCACTCGGTCTCTCAGGCCAAGCCCCCTTTCCTGTAGCCCCTACTGGCCCTGCCTGGACACAAGCACAGGCGAGGTCTGGCTGAGGTGACCACGGACTGATGGTGCACCAAGAGTCACGTTAGGGCAGAGTGGAAGCCACCAAGCATCTTGGACAGAAGGCCAGCTAGTTGGCCGGCTCTGTGGTACAAAGGAGTCCGCCACTTCAGAGAGACCTGCTGGAGCCGTCCAGAGGTCCAGAGGTCCGGAGGTCACGGGCCAGGGACAGAAGGTCAGAGGGCGTCCGGCAGAGCCAGGCTTTGGACTGCCGACTTTCTCCAGGGGCAGGGTTTCCAGGTGGAGACCCTCGCCCTCCTCACACCCGCCCAACAGGCAGTGCAGAAGGGTCTGGGGGTGGGCTGGTGGGGGTGGGTGGGGCAGGAGAGCGTCTTCAGTGCCTGGCCACGTGCTAAATGTGCACGAATTCCTGACACCCAAAATAGCCTGGGACATGGGACACGGCGCCAGGAAGCTCTTGTTCAACATCTCGGCAGCTGGTGCCCCCAGGCTGGGGATAAGGAACCATTATTAACAGTTTCTACAGCAGCATTCCGGACGGGGACTGAACTGGTGCCAGGGTGGGATTGGAGCAGTACTGGCTGTGTGAACTTGGGCACGCTCTTCCCTAGCTCTGTGCCTCAGTGTCCTGGGCAGTCCCACACGGTTCTAGGAGAAACCACTCTAGCATGTGTGTGCAGTCTGCAGTTACCACAGGCCGCGCCCTGCCTCTCCCCAGAAGAGGCCCCTGGGCCTCGCAGCCCAGAGTCTAAGACCAGGAAGCCTGAGTTCCGCCAGGAAAAGCAGCAGCCTCGGCTCTGCCCCCGAGTGTCAGCCAGCGACATTGAAACTCCTACGCAGGACAGCGGCTTTAGGCCCAGGTCAAGTGCAGTCTTCAGAGCACATTTGCACAGAGCAGGGTTCTGGGTGCTGGGGGTGGTTGGGAGAAACTCGGGGGTGTCTGCAGAACTCGAGAAGGAGAAAGATGGCCCCTTTATTACGGGGTTCGGGAAAAAGGCACCTCTCGAGGCCCCGCCGCAGGGCAAGGGACAGAAAAGATGTCAGCAAATGAGAAGCGTGAGGCCCAGAGGACGTGGCCAATCAGCCCCAGACCAAGGGTAACAGGCACTCGAGTGGAAAAATGGGGCTAGGCCTGCCTGGCGCCAAAGGCCCCTTGTCTGCACAGGCTTGGGAACAGGGAAGGTAGGCCCTGAGAGTCCGTGAGGAGCCCCATGGCTCCGCACAGACTTAGGGCGCTGGGGACAGACGTGGCGGTCATGTCCTGGTCTATTTTCGGGCCTCTGCTGAGAACACAGGAATCCAGGCGCACGGGCCCAGGGGCCGGGACCACCTGTCAGATCCTTCCCAGCTGAAGGCGGGGTGTGGATGATCCAAGGCCGGAAAAAGTCAAGGCCACCTCTGCACCTTCCAATTTTAGACCCACACGTCTCAAGCAGCAGGACACAGAGTATCCTGCAGGACTCATCATGACCTATTTAGGACAGACCCTTGCCGCAGACCCAGGCCAGCCCCCCCTCCAATCTTTCATTAGCCTTCTCCGGTGCCAGCGGGGCATTGATTGCGGCTCTGTGGACTTATACGGCCTGAGGGGAGACGGGCAGGCCTTCAGCGCGTCCGCGCGGCACAGACACACTGCAGCGGGCCGTGCGTTAGGGCCTGGGGCCCAGGATAAGTCTGGACGCCCCTCAGCCAGGGAGTTTGGGGAGCAGAGGTTTGGAGCTCTGAAGGCCAGCGAGGGGGCACTCATGGCTGGAACATAGGAAAACTTCAGGCTGGTCCTTCAGTCCACCCCTCTGCTAGCTCAGTGACTGGGAACTCCACAAAATTGGGCCAGGAACCCGCCCTGCCGGCCTCTTAGGGGGACTAGCTGGTGGCCTGGCAGCTCCCAGTTCCACCGTGCGGGCTCCAGGCCCCAGCAGGCGCAGCTGGGGCTGCCTCAGCTCTGGGCTGTCCCTGGGGACCGGACTGGCTCCTATGCGGGGTGTGCGATGGTAGGGGGCTGGTTTCCACTGCGGCTCAGCAGCAGGAGGAAACTTCAGGGATGAGTTCTGCGATTTGACAGGGGAGCTGTGCCCTGCTCAGGCCTCTCCCAGACCCAGCCCACCTTCCCGGCCGGAGGAACAAGAGTAGCTGATGTCAGCCCTAACCACCCCCACATCTCTGTCACTGTCCCTACCAGCCCTCACCCACAGAATCTCTGCCTCCTGCCGTTGTTTCCTTTGGGGGGGCCCATCCCCTCCCTGCTGTGTTCACAAGCACCATCAGCCCTGTCCTGTGGAGATCCGCACACTCCTGCCGTCTGTCTGTCTGTCCGTCCGTCCATCCGGCGGAGAGAGTCATGGCCATTTTTCTGATTCCTGGGCGGCTGTGCTGAGACTGGTGGGCATTCCCAAGGGCCCAGCGGCCGGGTCTGCACCGGGTCTGGGTTTTCTGAAGACCATAGGGGCCGTTTTCACAGCCTCACCATGGGCCAGCCTTCCCGTCGGGATGGACGGAAGCTACATAGCGAGGGCACTGGGGCCGGGGGCACTGGGGGCACCGGGGGGCGAGGAGGCATCTCCACAGTGTTCTGCTTAGGACAGAGTAGCGGGAAACAGATTTATTCTCCCACGCGAAGCCTTCAAAACTACTGGACAAAATATAGGAACCATGGGGCTTCCAAGCCACCGGTGCTCATTGAAAGCTGGGACCAAAATGTGGTGAGGCCCCCAGCACCCCAGCTGACTCCCCTGGGAGATTTCCAGGCTGTAGGGCAGGGAGCGCTGGGAGGATCCTGGCGTCCAGAAGGTGCTGGAGGCTGGGGACCAAGGCAGACAGGAGCGTTGGGGCGGAGGGCCGCGAGGGGCAGGGAAGCCCGGATCTTCAGCCTGCCTGCCTAGAAGAAAATGGCCTCAGGTTCGAAATACCAAAATGTTCAAACCCAGGTATTAAAAAAAAAAAACAAAAAACTTAAACCATCCTGAAAGAGTAGGGGGAGCAATCCCAGCATGCACGTGGGGCTGGGATAGTGTCCATTTCCACCCACCCAGCAGACTGGAAAAACTCATGTTCACAGGACGCGGGCTAGAATTCGCAAGGAGGCACGGCCTCAGCAGTGGGAAATGATTAGCCCCGGACGAAAGGCTGCTGCAGACCTGCCTAGCAAATTATAGCAACAAGATCCAGGAGGGTCAGACTGTTTCCAGGTAACTTGACTGCATCCCAGAACAAAGCTCAGAATATTTATAGGAGGACAAAGACTCAGAGCACGTGGACGAGGCAAAACACACGGGGTCTGGCGCCCGATCGCCGTCCACCGGGCTCCCGAAGAGTCGAGACTGCGTGACCCACAAGGAGGGGACTAATTATTCAGAACCCACGTGGAACTCTCACAGATGCTCAAATTAGCAGAAGGAGACACTGAAACAGTTATTGTAACTGTATCTCATATGTTCAGAAGGTTAAGTAGAGAAATGGAAGATATGAAAACAGAACCAAATGGAACTTGCGGAGATGAATGCTGCAGTGTGCGAGAAGGAAATTGCACCGGGTGAGATTATTGGCAGATTAAACACTTGCGGACAAAAGGATAATTAACTTGACAATTTAGGAATGGAAGCTATTCAAAATGAAACACACAGAGAAAATAATCCAGAAAATTAAAATATCAATAAATTGTGGGACAATTCCAAGCAGCCTAATAAGGAGGTAACTGAAGACCCTAAAAGAGGGGGGCAGAAAAATACTTAAAGAAATAATGGCCCCTGACTACTGTGGCTCAGCGCTCTGGACGTTGCCCCGCAAGCCCAGTGTTTGCCGGTTTGATTCCCAGTCAGGGCGCAAGCCTGGACTGCGGGCCAGATTCCCCAGTGGGAGGCTGGTGAGCAAGGGGCAACCGGTTGATGTTTCTTTCCTTCTCTTTCTCCCTCTAAAAATCAATAAAATCTTAAAAAAAGAAGTAATGGCCAAAAATTTTCCAAGTTTGATGAAACCTATAAACCTTCAGATCTAAGGAACTCAGTGACCCCTAAGTACAAGAACAAGGAAGAAACTGCACCAGAGCATATAACAAACTAGCTTACAACCAGTCCTAAAGCCCTGGCTGGGGTGGCTCAGTGGGCGGGGCGTTGTCCCACAGACCGGAAGGTTACCTGTTTGATTCCCGGTCAGGGCGCATGCCTGAGTCACGAGCCAGGTCCCCCGGATGGGGGCGTGCGAGAGGCAAAATTTTGATGTTTCTCTCCCTCTCTTTCTCCCTTCCTTCCCCCCTTTCTAAAAATACATAAATAAACTCTTTTAAAAACAGTAATAAGGAAAAAAAAACTTAAATGCAGTCCCAGGCAAAAAGACATGTTACTGCAGAGGCACAAGCTAGGGACAAATGAGGAGTTCTTACAGACACAGTGCAAACACGAGGCCAGCAGAGCCACAGTCTGTAAGATACCAGGCGGGAAAAACCCAAACGGTCGTGTGAGAGTGTTTCACTGGCACAGAATAGCTTCACTGACACGGCTGGTGAAACCATCCCCTGAGAACAAAGGCAAAGTAAATTTTCAGGTACAAGTTGACAGAACTCGTCACCGAAGGATCTGCACCCCAGGAAAGGCCCAGTCCTGGGCCCGAAGGAAGTGATATCAGAGAGAAACGTGCGTCTCCACAAATGAAAGAGTACCCAAACTGGTAACTCCATGGGTCCACACTCAAGGCTGTTGTTTTATTCATAAAATGTCTTTAAAAGACAGTCGACAGTGAAAATAAAAACACTAATGTGTCTTAGTGTTTCTGACATATGCAACAGGAAAGTCGCAACAACAGCATGAGGCTGGGGGTAGGGAAGCCGAAGTCCCACGTGAAAGCGTCGCACTCTGGGTGGAAAGCGATATTCACCCGGAGGGCAGCAGTGGGACGTTAATACTATAAATCTCAAATAATGACCGCAACAGCAAAATGAAGAGTTCGAGCTAGCACATCCCCAAAGGAGATCGATGGGATAATAAACATCAGAGTTGATTCCAAGAATACAGGGGGGGGAAAAAGAGGAAAATGATAACAAAAGAACCCCTGGCTCAAATAGAATGCTGACAGCAAGACGACGGGTTTAAAACTTGGATGAAACCGGTAATCACGTTCGGTGGCCGTGGTGAGAGTGCCCCCATTGATCACGTGAGCAAGACCCCAGTGTCACTTCCGACAAGCACACCCCGAGCACAGGCACAGACAGGGTGAGTGACTTCATCACGAGTGACTTCGGGTGGCCGAGGTCACGCTGGACTGGCAGGCTTCAGCTCAGAGACCGGCCCCAGGGCCCAGACGAAGGTCGTTTTACGATGAGGATGCCACCATTCGTCAAGGGAACATAACAACCAAGGGGGACAACTGTAACAGCATAATCAATAAAATATATTTTAAAAAAGGAAAAGAAAAGATGACTTAACAACCTCAAGAAATTGTGCCTCTAAGAACAGGGCTTCAAAGCACAGGAAGGAAAGGCTGGGAACTGCAAACAGCCGGGTCTGCGATTAGAGTTGGGTGTTTCCATTTTGCCTTTTCAGTAATTGATACAACAAGTGGGCAGAGAGTCCGCGCGGGCCGAGCAGACGTGAGCAGCACTATCAGCCAGCTTGACATAACTCACATTTATAGAACGCTCCACCCAACAACTGCAGACACTCACGCCTTTCAAGTGCACATGGAACATTTATAAAGATAGATCGTATCCTGGGCCATAAACAAGTATCAGTATATTTAAAGGGATACAAGTCACGTAAAGTCTATTCTCTGACCAGGGCAGAATTAGGTTCGATAGCAGTAACAGAAAAAAATGTCCAAGCACTTGGAAACTAAATAACACATTTCCAAATAACTCATGGGTCAAAGAGAAATAAAAAGGGAAAGTAGAAAGTATTTTGAATTGAAGATAAAATTTTAAATATCAGAATCTATGGAATGTCCTCAAGTTGTACTAAGGCGGGAAGTTATAGCATCTAATGCCTGTATTAAAAAGAAGAAAGGCCTATGCCCCGCCAGTGTGGCTCAGTGGACTGAGTGCTGGCCTGTGAACCTAAAGATCGCCAGTTCAATTCCCAGGCACATGCCCGGGTTGTGGGCCAGGTCCCCAGTCGGGGGTGTGTGAGGGGCTGATGGACAGTTCTCTTACACATAGATGTTTCTCTTCCTCTCTTTCTCCCTTCCTTTTCCTCCTTCTAAAAATAAATTAAAACAAAATTTTTAAAAACAAGAAAGATCTAAAAGCAATGACTCCCATTTCCAAATTCACAAGGGCAATAAACAGCAGATTACACTCACCATGAGCAGAGGAGAAGTGATTGAGCCACTGAGCTCTCAGGAGAAGTCTGTGATCTATGAAACGGGAAAACCATAGAAAAAAATCCATGAGACCTAGAGCTGTTTCCCTGGAAGGCCAAGAGAACTGTTAACCCAGCCGGCTGACTTGGAGACACAGACAGGAAATACAAACCACCACCGGCGGGGACGGCAGAGGTGGCGGACCACCAGCATCAGGGGAGACAGAGGTGGTAGACCACCAGCACCAGAGGTGGTGGTGCGGCCCAGGGGCAGTTATGAACAGGAGCACACGAGAATATCATGCATACATAGTATGAAGAATATTCATACTATGAAGGATACTAAGTATGAAGAATATTAAGTCTACATAAAAATTCTGCAACTCATATGACATGGAAAAGATCTTTATAATATCAAACTATGAAAGCTCATGAAAAAGGAAATTAATAACCTAATTAGCTATATATATATATAGCTAATTTCATAATATATATATGAAATTGAATTGATAGTTAAAACCTTTCTCATGGAGAGAACTCTAGGCCCAGATGGCTTCACCAGACAACGACACCAAACAGTTAAAGAAGAAATAACACCAGTGCTTTACAAACTACTCACAAACCTCAAGAGGCAGGAAGGCTCCCTAACTTACTTGTGAGGCCAGCATTAACCCAACATGAAAACCAGACACAGGTTTTACAAGAAAGAAGACTGTGAATCAATATCCATCATTAACATTAGCACATTTTTAGGAAATTGAAAAAAACCAATAATGCATAAAAAGGAAACTACTCACGACCAAATGGAGTTTGTTGCAGGAACACAGGGTCCCTTTCACACGTGCTGATCAATCACTGTTATTCGCCACATCAACGCACACAGAAAAGAAAAACCATAAGAACATTTCTATAGATATAGAAAAAGCATTTAATTAAATTCAGCCTCCATTTGTGTTAAGAATTCACAGCAACGAGGAAAAGAAAAGAACTTTCTCGATGTGACAAAGAGCATCTATAAGAACCTTACAGCTGATATCATATTTAATGATGGAGGACTGAATGCTTCCCCCCAAGAACAATAACCAGACAAGGGGGTCTGTTCCACCTCTGTGTTTGATACTGCACCAGGAGTTCTGGTCTGCCTCCTAACCTCGTTATTTCAAAACAAGGGAGAAAGAAGGAAAAGAAAGAAAGAAAAGGCATTCAGATTGGAAATGAAGACGTAAACCCGTCCTGGTTTGCAGATGGCCTGGTCATCTACGTTGGAAACGTCACAGAATCCAGCACAATAAAGCTGCCAGAATTAATAAGTGAGTTTAGCAGGACTGCAGATTACAAGATCAATGTAAAAACTCAGTTGTTTTTCTGCACACTGCTAACAAATAATCAGGAATCAAAATTAAAATTTCATTGACAAAAACATCAAAATATATTAATTACTTGGGGGGAGGGGATATAAGGGGACTAAGCGTTGATGAAAAAATACACAATATAGATTAAATAAAGAAATAAAATTAGCTCTGGCTGGTGCGGCTCAGTGGATTGAGTGCTGGCCTGCGAATCAAAGGGTCGCCAGTTCAATTCCCAGTCAGGGCACAGGCCTGGGTTGCGGGCCAGGTCCCCAGTCGGGGCTGTGTGAGAGAAGCAACCACACATTGATGTTTCTCTCCCTCTCTTTCTCCCTCCCTTCCCCTCTCTAAAAATAAATAAATAAAATCTTTAACAAATTAAATAAGTAAAATCTTAAAAATATAGTTATTAAACACTTCTGAATATGGTAAGTCTCACAAAAGATGCGAAAGACTCATACAATAAAAACTACAAAACTGTTGACAGAATTACAGGTGAAAAAAAAACGCAGATGGACCTTGGTCATGGTCTCCCCCAAGTTAACCAATAGATAAACACCAGCTTGATCAAAATCCCAGCAGGATTTTTAACAGTAGTAATTGATAAGCTTATTCTAAGCTAATTCTAGAATTCACATAGCAACCCACCTAGACTGGCCAAAAAAATACCCTGGAAAAAACAAAACAAAACCCGCAGGCTGTCATGACTCAATTTCAGGACTCATTATAAAGCTGTAGTAATTAAAACAGTGTGGCATTGGTAGAAAGCGGGACAAAATAGACCAATGGAACAGAACAGAGAATGTAGAAACACAGCCCCCCCCACACACACACGGAGCCCTGAGTTCTGACGAAGTGCGGGCCGAAGTTGTGGGAGCAAAGGCGGCCTTGCACACACAGAGCTGCAGAAACTGGCCGCGTGCAGAAACCAATGTGTGCTGTGCTGCAGACACAAAATGCCTCGGAGCCCCCGGACCCAAACGTCAAACCCCAAATGTGAATACTTCTGAAACCGCACAGAGGAAAAAGACCTTTGTGAGCTTGGTTTAAGATTTCTTAATTAGGACACTACACACACACAAAACAGATTGATAGACTGGACTTCATCAAAATTAAACACTTCTCTTTCAAAAACTTTTGAGCCTCCGCCTGGTAGAAAATATTTGCAACACATATATTTGAAAAAGAACTTGCACCTGGCCTATAGAAAGATTCTCACAGCTTACAACTAAGAAAACAAAGAACTCAGTTAAAACCAGGCAAAATATCGGAGCACACCCTTTACCAAAGCAGGCAAGTAAGTACCCATTCGAAACCACAGCGGGCTACCACCACACAGCTATGTGAAAGGGTAAATGAGAACCAGCCCACACAACAGCTTCCCCACCAACTAACTCCCTGGTGGCCGAGCCCTAGGGAAGAAGGAGGGACAGCACGTTAGGTGTGGGGGTACCTGGGCCCACTTCCTGCCCTCCCTGGGTGGAGGGAAGACCAGGGAGGCCCAGGCTCTGGGGTTAGGGGTGGAGGAGAAAGTGGGGGAGAGGGAGAGGTGATCAAGACCGGGGAAGGAAGGAGAAACAAAGTCTCCATTTGTCTAGGTCAATTTCAACTTTCTGACACCGCGGAGCAGAAGGGAATGGAGCTAAGCGTCAGCCCTCCCCACCCCACCCCCAACACTCAAGCCCAGCATCCTTGCTTCAAGAGTTATTTCCACTAACACAGCTGCCCCTGGGTTAAAAGGGAACCTGCAAACCAGCTCCCTGGACAATGTGGGGCAAAAGCTGGCACCCTGGGGGCTGTTACATTTAGTCCTGACTCTGGAGCACTGCCCCCACCCCCTCTGCAAGTATTCCCCAATTTCCTTTATTGCTAGAGGGAGGGAGGGGCTGGGAACTAGCTTAGGAGGAAGTGACCTTCCTAGGTCAGCAATGTCCCTTCTCTCCTAGCATTTTGGGGTTCACCCTCCACTCCAAGCTCTCTGAAGTTTGCCTTCTCCTCAGCAGATGAATAAATTGCCTTCACAAGACACCAACGGGTTCCCAGTACCGGCCAGCACCCCCCCTTTAGCTCCCCCCTCAACTGTCTTAAAGAGTGGGAGGGGCACCCTAAAACTAAGTGTGTCCCTTGACCCTCCGGTGGCGGTGGCAGTGTGGAGCTCCCCTCTGAGACAGCCTTCCCACCCCCAGCACGAGCAGAACGCCACACACCCAGCTGGGCCCGGTTCCCCTGGGGAGCAGGTGGGGAGGGCGTTTAGAAATACCACTGTTTGTGGTCACCTGCTGCGTTCTCCCGCTTCTGTTTTGTCTTGTTTGCTCTTGTCTCCTTTTTTTTTAAACCAAGAAACAAGAGTTGTTCCTGTAATTGTCTTAAAGGTTAAAATATTATGACAGTTCCCTGATTGTGCCACTGGGAGAATTAAATGACATGCGGCTCAGGGGACCATCAGGAGCTTTCTGATTACGCAGGAAGAACTGTCTTTCTGTCACTAGGCTTCTGTGCCTCAGTTGTCTACAGGGAGTGGTTTGGTCCCCTAAGCTTGTCACTCATCAAATCCTGGCTAGGGGCACCCTCCACCAGACAGATTCTCTGACGGGGGTCTTCCAGGAGGATTTCCATCCTCATGGCCCACTTAAATCTTGGGAATTTGCTGTCCCAAAGAATTCAGGGGGCAATTCCTGTTACGGGGCTCCACCCTGCCACACCCGCCACGCGCCGGTCCCGGTCCAGAGCTCAGATGCCCGCCCCAGCCCACTGCCTCAGCGATGGCCTCAGACCACGCGCCGCCTTGGCCCACCCCAGTCTCCATCTACAGGCTCCTGTGCTGGCAGGCGGGGGGGCTGCGTCCTCTGCTTCCCCTTCCGAGCAGAGCCCAGGCCTGGGGCAGCCACTGCAGGGAGTCACGTGCCCCCGTGTTGCCCGTTTAGGTGTCCAGGGTGTTGAAGAACTAGCAAACAAAGAAAACAAAACAAAAAAAAACAGACCTCCAGGGAGTGTCGTGAGGATTCAGTGAAATAAATGCTCAGTAAAGACCCCTGAGATCACAGTAAATTGAAGAACAGGCAGCCGCCAGACGCCCGGGATCCCTTAGAGTCCTCCTGCGGTGGTTTTACCAGGAATGCGGCCGCCGTGGCCCCGGGAGGCAGCAAGGCCTGGCCAGAGGTCCCGAACCTGGGAAGCTGCAAGAGGATGGCCTGGGGGGTCTCCTGCCCTAGGCTGGGGGCTGGGACCGAGCCCAGGAAATGAAAGGAAGTGAGCATCCCCAGGGCAAGGTGGTCCTCCGAGAAGGGGAAACAGCGCCTAGGCACTCACAGGAGCTTCAGATGAACACAATAGACATTTCCCAGCCCCCTACCTGTTTGAGCTGGTTTGAAAATGTGGAAGGACGGAGGAGGACGGGGGCCTGGGAATGCTAGGGGGCAGGACCGGAGGCCTGTGGAGCTCCGAGGGCTGGGAAAGTGCCCTTATGTGCTGGCTGGGGCCCTGTGGGTGCTGTTCGCCCACCACACTTCCCCTTTGAGCCGAGGGGCTCTTGATGCACGGATGCTCAGCGCGGTTGCCTGGTGGCCATGAAGGCCCCAGACTCCTAGCCGTCAGGGAGGCAGCGAGAAGGGACCTACTCCATCTGGCAGTGCCGAGGGTCGCGGTGTGCGGTGCACTGGGCATGGCCCCACACTGCCTGTGGTGCTGCGGGCACCTGGCTTCTTGTCACTGGCTGTGCTCTGGTGTCCACACGCGATTGCGGTGCACTGGTGGCACTGTGACTTTGGATGGCCATGTGCCATGGTTCACCACATGGGACAACGTGTCCCCTGCGTCCTAGTGGCTGCTCTGTGTCTCATGAATTTTCTAAAAGCCTGGGGCATGGAAACTGCTGCGGGCCTTTGCTGTGAAATCATCCTCAGCAGCCGGGCTGTGATCTCTGCCCGGCGTCCCCAGGTGTGCGAGGCCCAGCACTCTCCGTGCACCGGACAGACCAGTTTGGACCTCCGCTAAATCGGGGACTGGAAGACTCACCTCCGAGGTCTGGGTTTTAAGTGGCGCGGTCCGACAAAGAACTCCACCTGGCAAGAGTGCACAAGAAGCAGACCCCTGATGTCGGCCCCTCCCTATGCAAGAGGAAAGGGCGGTTTAGCCAGAATGACTTAGCTAGGGCCGCTCCAGAACTCTGTGGGTCCCATCGGGGACAGCGTGGGATGAGTCCATGCTGGCTCCCAAGAAGGGGTACATTTCCCCCTGAAACTGCCCCTTTAAGTCTGCTGGCGAGCCTCTGCTCCTTTAAGAGGAGTCCCACCAGGTCGGGAAAGACTAAACCACTGAAAGAATTACCATATTCCCGAATTACCGAGCTGCCCTCCTGCTGCTTTGTAAATGGCTGTCTGCCAGTGACTGAGCACTGGGAGGGGCAAAGTGTCCCCGAAGAATTAGAGCAGACCCACCCCTCTTTCAGGCCCCAGGGACTGTGGAATTGAGCTTTGGGATTCCCGATGAGGTTTGGCTCCTGCAGGAGTCCCCTGAGATCGCTGAGCCTACGTGCAAAATTGGACTGCCAGTGGCTAGAGATTGAAAAAACTCTCATGCCTCAACCCCTTAACAGGGATTGCGAAAGTTGTTGGCCTGTGAGAGGTGACTTTCCATGGGCCATGGTTAACTGGTGGCCCATGGTTCGCCAGCGGCCCGTGGTTCGCCCTCGGCCCGTGGTTCACTGGGTGCCCGTGGTTCCCACGCGGCCCGCGGTTCACCCGGGGCCCATGGTTTGCCCACGGCCCGCGGTTTGCACAGGGCTGGAGGTTCGCTGACGGCCCGTGGTTTGCCGTCGGCCCGTGGTTGCCAGCAGCCCGCGGTTCACCGGTGGCCCGTGGTTCACTGGTGGCCCATGGTTCACCAGTGGCCCACGGTTGCCAGTGGCCTGTGGTCAGCAGCACCCAGCACCGTAATCCTGCACACGTGCTGAGGTTCACCACAGTTCCTCTGGCCTCCCTGCCCCACATCTGCCAGACTGCGGTTTGCATCCACGATTCACGTGATTCACCGTGATGCCACGTTTCACTGGCATTTGCTCAAATTTCTGATTCTTGGAGTGGCGAGTGACCATTCCCCTGGTTTGGAGGGCCAGTCACCAGGTGCGCCAAAATGTCTGGGGTTTGCTCAATGCATATCCTACCTGAGGTTAGGATAGTAACAACCACACCTCTCCAGGATGACTTGAATAGATTTCATTCTTAAGGCAGCTCCGTAAAACCTGTTGAGGATGCCCTGTTCCTTTAAGAAGAGAAGAACTCAAAGCCCTTGAATTCCGGAGAGGCTAAGCATTCCCTTACTGTTTTGCAAATGACTCTCTCTGCCTGAGGCGGGTCCGCCCCGAGAGTGAGAACTTCCTTGAGGCTTGGGGGTCTGAGAAATTGTGTTTGGGGCCTCAGGAAGGTGGGCACTTGCAGCCTTCTCCAAGATCATTAGTTATCATTCTGGGCAGACAGAGCACAGTCTGCCATTGGGCTGGGGTTAGCCCGTGGCCCGCGGTCCGCCCGTTGCCCGTGGTCCGTAGTATCGTCACCCTGACTCATTGTGATTGCCACACCAAGTCAGCTTGAGCCCTTGCTTCCTGGCCCTTCCTTTCCTGGAGGCAGTTCTCTGCAGCACAGTTTACTGCAATCCCCCCCCCCGCCCCCATGTGCCCCATTCGTGGGTCTCTGCGATTCTCAGACCCTCTAGTTCTCATGGCAAGGTACCGGCACACAATTACATGCGCAAGGATTTACTGAAACTCTGCAGTGGAATGTGTTTCAGACCTTTGTCATAACTTAGCAAAATTATTTGTGGGGTCCCAAAGATCCAGTTTTGCTAGAAGGCCCATTTATACCCCCAGTTCTTTTCTGTTACGGTTTGTGTGGACCCGATGCCCAGCCGGTGTGTGAGAGGAGCCAGTTTGGGATCCTCCAAAATGGGAGGGCTGAAGTCCCGTTTTCTAGTTTGTTGTGTCAAGTCAATGGAATAAATGCCGTGGTACAGTTCCTGAAAGCACTACTAATTGTCAGAGTGTGCCAGAACTGCCCCCCAGGAGACCCGAAGCCCCTGATCTGCAAGGTGTGGCTGATCACACTGGCGTTTCTCCAAGTCTGGGGATGACAGTGTCACCAAAGTGGCTTTTCTGGGACTGCTCCTAAATGTCTTATGTCTGCTCTGTGACCCTCCCATGCTGGGTGTGGGAGAAGACAAGGACAGCGACAACGCTCCTCCCAGCCAAGATGAGCTCCCTACACTTCATCCACAGAGCTGTCCCTGCAGCCTTCCTGGGGACACTCTGCTCCTTTAAGGAAAAAAAAAAAAAAATGAATGACTAGAATTGGAAAGATCAACTCATCTCCTGAATTCCAAGGATGGGGCTGGCCCCCACCTGGCCCCGCATTTTGCAAATGGCTCTCTTACTGGCCTGAGGTTTTGTTTTAAGAATGCACTCTGTGACGCCTAGCTCTGTTAGGGTGGGGCTGGGTTTTTTAGTTTTGGAGTCTGAGGTTAGGCACCTGTGTGTCCGCCCTTAGAACAAAGCGTACAACCCCGCTGTGCTGAGGTAGGCAGCGGGGCTGCTTGGGAGCCAGCGCGAAATTCACGCCCCAGACTCAAATCAGGGGCGGTCCGTGCGTGCGAGTCTGGAACAGGAGGTGTTGCGCTGAGATTCACCAGTTGCCCGCGGCCCACAAGTAGCCCGTGGTTAGCTGCCAGTTGCCCGAGCACGGTCTGCCAGTTGCCCGCGGACCACAAGTTGCTGATGGTTCACTGCCAGTTGCCCGCAGTCTGCCAGTTGCCCGTGGTCCATGAGTTGCCGGTGGTTCACCGCCAGTTGCCCGCGGTCTGCCAGTTGCCCGCGGTCCACGAGTTGCCGGTGGTTCGCCGCCAGTTGCCCGCGGTCCACGACTTGCTGGTGGTTCACCGCCATTTGCCCGCGGTCCAGGGTGTTGTAATCCTTTAGCATTGTAATTGGCCACACTAATCTGCCCTAACCCTCTGGCTTCCCGGATCCCTTTCTCTGTAGCAAAATTTACTGTGATTCCCCATAATTTGCCATGGTTTGGGATTTCATGGGCCCCCACAATCCCGAGTTTCGGGAGTTATCTATGGGCCTCGGGCAACTTTGTGCAAGACTCAAGTGTTTGTGAGAGGCTGCAGCAACGTTGCTCCAGGCCCTTGCTCTGCACCTCCCCCTCTGAAACTCTGCATTTCAAGAGGAATTGATACTTGACTCTTAGTTGACCCTCCCCCAAGGCTCTTGGTTACCAGTGAATCACCAGCCCAAGGTGGGGGATGGTGGAGTCAAAGGGTGGCTCAGCCTCATCCTCCGTTTCCTGGCGGACTTCAGCCCTCTGCGCTGTCTGAGCAGCAGCGGGCACGCTCCTGGGCGTCCCGGCAGTGCTTGGGTACAATGCCGAGCTGTGTGTGTTACTCCAGCCTGCATGAGGTTGAGCTGTGTCATACGCCACAGCCAGCATTGCTCCCAACCCAACGCACGTGAGCAGGCTTTCAGTCACGCACTCACTCACGCACATGGCCCTCTGGGCCAATTCCCTGCCCAGGAGGTGGACCTGGACTCTTTCTAGACACAAAGCAGCTGGGACCCCCGCCCTGTGTATTTCAGGAGGAGCAGTTCTTGTTCCCCAGCACTGAGCAGAGCCCTGGGTCTTGCTATTCCAGAAAGGGAGGCAACGAGGCTGTCAGTAGACTGAAAAGCTGGTCAGAGGGAAGACTGGGGTTCACTGGGAAGAGATTCTGAGCCCCTGAGATGCTTGTCTCATTGGAATAAGGGTCTCAGGACAGAGGAGTCTCTTCAGTAGAGATGTCCTACCTGGGAGAATTCCCTGGCCCTAGCTCAGTTCCTGGGGGTCTCTGCTGGCTCATTGTTGACTCAACCTCACAGACCTGGAAGACCCCAGCCATCCTGGAGCACTGCCCTTTCCCTTCAGACCTCTGGCGCTTGGCCTCTTGCCAGGGGTGCTGGGAAGGACAGGGACATGACGCAGGACCCACACAGTGGACCCTGAGCACCTCACACCATCCCCAGGTCAGTGACTGCCCTAGGGCAGTGAGGAGGGAGGCTCGGCTGTCCTCCTCTCTGAGGCTGGCCCTTCTCTGAGGCTACACATCAGAGCTGAGTCGGGCAAGACTCTGGGCCTCTGGGTACCCAGTGAGGCGTCTGTCCACATGAAGAATGGACGTTCTGTGGGGCAGGATTTGGGGGTAAAAGAAGAACATAGCAGTGGGCCATGATCCTCAATGTCACAATAAATTGTAAGAAGCAGGCTGAAATCGTTCCCCAGGAACCCCCAAAGAGTCCCCCTCACAGTAGTGTTGGATGGGGGGCCCGCCCCTTCCCAGGCCCCAGCCTGGAGCGAGAAGTGGTGTGACTTGGCCCAGAAAGTGAACCGAATGAACTCCCCCAGGGAGGGGGCCTTTGGTGCAGGCTGCTTCCAGCTGGGTTTACTCTGTTCCTTTAAGAAGAGGAAAGAGCTCTCCAGCCGGGAGTCCTCAGGCCCCCAGCCTGGTCTTGCTAGTTTGCAAATGCCTGTTGTCTGCACTGGGCGAAGGGTGAGGCTGAAGGCTGCCCTTCCCCCTCCCCCGCTCAGCCTGAGGACAGAGGAAGGAGCTCCAGGATTTGGAGTCTCAAAGGAGGTGTGGCACCCACAGGGTTCACCCCGAAACCTCCTGAAGCCTCCTGGGCGCTTCTTGCTGGCCACGCTTATCCCTGGAGCAGATGGAAAGATGACTTTGGGGCAGCGAAGTGGGATCCTGGGCTGCTCGGTGGCTTTGAAAAGGGGTGGTCTGAATGGTCTAGTGGTGTCGAACCATTTGTGGGTCTGCAACAATCTGGTGCACCGTGGCCTGGCACAGCCGGTTTCCTCGTCCCCGCCCACGGTCCCGGGGTTGGCAGTGCGTGGGCACCGGCCACATCACCCCAAGCTTTGTGTACCCTTAGAGGCTGACACGGATCCTGAGTGTTGGGGACATTGTGGGGCTGGGGTCCTCAGTGCCTACTGTGACCCCCTGTGACATGGCACACACCTCACTTGAGCTCGGTCCTGGGAGGAGCATCGTGCCCCGCCCCCCCGCCCCCCGTATTGCTGAAGGGTTGGCGTGGGAAGGGCCTCAGTGTCCCTGTGTGTAAACAGGCATGATGAAGCACACGCCTCCCCGGTGAGGAGCAAAGGAGCTCTTAAGAGGCACAAACAACCCCAGGAACCCCATGGCCTGTGGCCCTCCGTTGTTGCGCTCAGCGGGAGTCGCTTCCAGAGGAAATGGCTGGGCTGCGACTTGTGTGTGTGGCCATGTTTGCTCTGGGCCGCCAGAAAGCCCCCCAGAAGGCCGTGTTCCCACCGCAGCGCAGCAGCGAGCCGCCCAAGGGGCCTGGGGGTAGTGGGGTGAGGGCGGCATTTCCATGTTAGCCTTCCAATGGCTCAGTACAAGAATGTGCATCTTAAATAAACAGAAGTCCTACAGGCCCATTGTGACAGGGTCCTGACCAAGCATTACTGTTTACCCTCTGCAGGCCCCCTGTGGGGGGTGCTGGCCTCTGGGACCCAGACGCCCACAGACCTCCACCAGGGGCTGAGCTGCAGGCCGGGGTGCAGGGGGGTCACAGAGCTGGAGCTGACTGCATGCGAGGGTCTAACGCAGACAGAGCCGGAGCCTGGTCTTGCCGGGGACAAGGGAGGCCTGGCTCGGAGTCAGAGGGATGGCACGGGGCTTTCCACTTTGTTTAGAGGGAATACAGGTTCAAGTGTGAAACCTTAGTCTCAGGGAACGCAGTTCTGCATCTGTGCCTTGCTCAGCATGGACTTCTACCCAGGGGGCTCTGGGCGCCAGGCCCACCACCTCCAGGAGGGTCAGCCTTCAGCCTGAGGCCACCCCGATGGACTCCAGGGGTTGGGGAGCAGATACTAAAGCTCTTCTTCGCATTTTGCTTCTGCCTCATGCTGCCTCCCCCCGGGGCTCAAAATGCAGGCAGAGCGTGGCCTTTAACACGGGAATGCGGCAACGACTTCGGCCGAGTGCCCAGCCCCCCTTCCGGAGACCTGCCGTGAGGCTGGGGCCGCCCAGGAGTGTCCCTGAAAGGCTGCAGTGTCTTCTGGCCCCACACAGACCCTCACACATTTCTGGAGTGGGAGGGGCATAGCCTGTAGGGCTGCTTTCCTGGGCCCACATCGGGCTGTTAATTCACAACAACCTCATAGATACAGAGAACAGCGTGGCGGTCACCTGAGGGGGAGGGGCGGGAGTGGGACGAATGGGAAAAGGGGGCCAAGGACCTGGTACCAGGAGGAGACTAAGCTTTTGGTGGCGGTTGTGCAAGAGACTACACAGATGTGGAATTTTGTCCTATACCTGAAGTTTACATAACGTTATTAACCAACATCTTAATAAACAACTAACTAAACAAATGCATACAATCTAGGGAATGTGCAAACACCCCAGGGAGGCCAGCCCCTGTCACCCACTGGGTGAGATGCGGCACACATGGGGGTGACGTGTCCCCTCCCCCAGGCTCTATCTCCTGCCTTTTTCAGTTGGGCACTTGTTGAGCCCGTGTTCTCTGGGGAGCACTGCCTCATGTACTGAAAGAGCCCAGTAATGGGGTGCGTTCTCATCCGAGACTGCAGGGCTGGGGGCGCCAGGAATGGAAGGGCCTCTCTCAGGAATGAGAGCCTGGCTTCCGGTCCCTCCTGTGGGTCCACATTTCATCAGCTGTGGTGCCTCCCAGATTACAGCATGTCCTTCAGATAAGGTGCTGGGACAGGGAGGTAGCAGCCTCCTGTTGGAGGGGGATACTCTTCCCTGGCGAAACCCACCCTCCACAGAGGGGGCTCAGAGTGGGCTCGCCAGTCACTCGGACCCCTCTGCCCCTTGGCTCATCCTCCTCACTGTCGCCTGGCCTCCTTTCCAGCCTGGTGGGACTGGCTGTTTATACATGGCCTGGCTACTTCCTGACCCCCTCCTCAGCCCAGGCCCACTCAGATTTCTTCAAAGTCAGGCCCTGATTGGGGCCATGGAAAGCAGCCACCGGTTGTGGCCTGGGCCTCCGCCGGCTCCCGTGCGAGCCCCCGAAGCCAGGGGCTGGGACAGACACTGCAGCCTTTCCGGGATGGCTTCAGCCGGGCAACCAGACCGTTTTGCTTGGATCTCCGGGGCTGCCACGTGGCCATACATTCAATGCTCTGAGATTCCTGTGCCCTGAGCCAGCCAGAAAGTGATTTCCAGTCCACAGCGGGATCTGAGGGACGTGCGCTGCGAGAGGCCCCGCAGGGTAAACAGTGAGGTTTCTGGGAAATGTACCTAAGGCCAGACTGTCGGGAAAGGACGTGGTCCCAGAATTCCTGATACTCAGAGCCTACGGACAGAGGGGCCAGCCTCCCCTCAGCCGGCCCTTCTAGTTTGGTGACAATTTATGGCTTGTTGATCCCTCCCCTCAGGGAGGTGGGGCCCCCTCTCTGCTCTCAGGGCCTGGGCCAGCTTGCTGTGCACCTCAGATGGGGCCCAGGCCGACGGAGCCCCACCCAGTGCTGAAGGGGTGCAGCCCACACCCCAAACACCCAGGGGCAGGGCGCTAGGCCCTCTGCTCTGCATTTCATCCCCGACACTGGAGACGGTGTCCACCCCTGGCACCCAGTGTTTCTTTTCTCTCTTTTTCTTTATCGTTGTTATTTGTTTCTTTATGGAAGCTTTGTTTAGGGTTATGTCCCAATAGATCTATTGTCATATTCCATTTTTTAAAAAATTTTTCAATTACGGGTGACATTTAATATTATATTAGTTTCAGGTGTATGGCATGGTGGTTTGACATTTGGATGACTTACAAGATGACCCCCTGCAATAAATCTGGTGCCCACCCAACACCACATGTGGTTATTACAATATTATTGACTACGAGTATATTCCCTACCAGGAAGAGGTTCTTGAACTGAATGAATGAATGCCCGGATAAAACTATCTGGAATTCACTTTTTAAAGGTGACAAAATGCAGGCTAAAAGTGGAAAATCTCAGCTGACTTTTTGGGGAGGCAGCTGGTTTTAAGTGTGCCTGGCCTGGGGTGTCACCTGCTAGGTGACCAGCTTCCACTGTGGGTGGTGACCCTCAGGGTGCTGCTGAATAATGTGGGCGGTGTTTTGTCTTCCAGAGTCTGAGTCTGTCTTGCTCAATGTTCTGGGCTAACCTGTGGCGTGAATATGATTTTCATGTTTTTGCATATTTTTGGAGATGGAGGCTCAGTGGGGTGAAGAGGGCAGGACCCTCCTCAACAGACCAGGGGTCCCAGTGGCCCACCAGAAGCCCTCCACCCCCAACAGTTCATGAAGACCGAGGTGTCTTCGGGTTGGGAGCCAGTGGGAACAGGCCGCCCCGGAAAGGCGGCTTCTGTTTGCTTTTCTTTATTATCAAAGTATCAGGGCAGCTCCGTTTACCTAAAGGCAGGCGCCTTTAAGATCATCCTTTCTGCAAACACCTAAAGGGTATATTGAACATCTGAGCCCGCGTCTCAGCGGAGCGCGAAGCGTTTGTGGAGCAAAAGCCTGAGCAAGTTGGTAGACCAGAGGGGGGTGCAAAGCACCGTGGTGACCCGTAGCATTCTGAAATGACCTGTGGTGACCTGCAGTCACCCCCACTGAGCCAGGTGAAGTTACCCCCATGTGGTGAAGTACCCCAAAAAGGGGGAAACAAAGCTTTTTGGGGGCTGTGGCTGCAGGATGCCTCCGCATCCTGGCTCTAGACATGGCACATAGCAGGGGCTGGCCCGGAGAGCGCCTGGCAACCCCTGCCCCCCTGCCCCATCCTGGGATTCTCAGGACCAGGAGACACACCACTCTCCTCTGCCAAGCCTGGAGCTGCTCCTCCTGGATCCAGAGGCTGTGGCAGACGTTCCTGCTCTGCATACCTGTGGGGAGTGGGCCCCCATCGGCTGCCTTCCCTGGGGGCAGTGCAGCTGTCTGCTGGGGGCGGGAGGGTGCTGCCTCTGTACTGAGCATCTATTGGGTACCCAGGCTCTGCTGCCATTTAATCTCAACAACGCTGGGACCCTGGAACCGTTTTTATCCCCACTTTAGAGATGAAGAAACTGAAGCCCAGAGAGGCATTGGTCGCTCACCCCAAGTCACGTGGCTAGTAAGTGGTGGTATTGGAATTTGAGTGAGGATCTGATGTCACAGCCCGCCTTCTCGCCCACCCACCTTGCTAGCGAGCGGCCTCCTGGCTAGGCCGCAGAGCACGGCGCTCTACCTACCAGGCACAGGACAACCCCAGGGAAGTGGGGGAGGAGGCAGGCCCCGTGTGCTGAGAATATTTGTATCTGGAAGAGCTGTTTTCCCACTGGGCTTGAGAACTGAATCACAGACCCTAGACTCTGAGTCCGGAGGTCTGACCGAGGCAGAGAGCTGGCCTTTGTTGGTGGTGGGCACAGAGGGCACTGGGTGGGCCGCTGTGCTGGGGGGCCCCCGAGGCTCAGCAAAGAGGCTGTGAGTGGGCGGCCTGGTTCTCTTTTCTCTCTGACCCGTGGCCTGTCTGCGGGTCTGCAGGGTTCAGCAATTTGGAGAGAGCAGGGTTTGAGGCCACCCAGCGCACTGGAGAGGCTTGGGGGGGAACGCAGAGCATCTTCACAGAGAGCGAGCAGGCGTTGGCCTGTCGGTGGCAGGCCGTCAGGATGCCTTGGCTCTGTGACCTGGCAGTTGTCTTTGATTTATATATTTTTTAAAACTACAAAAGAAATGAATGTTTCTTATAAAATAAACGCAAACAGGACTGAAACCAAGAAGGTCTCCTCATCCCCCCCCCCCATTTCATACAGCTGGGACACGTGGGTGGATACAACACGGGTTTTTTGGGTTTTTTTTTTAAGATCTAATTGGCTTTGTTATTGGGCAGCATCCTGTCTAGTGAGTAGAAGGGCCCTGTGAGGGTTGTACAAAATAGAAGGGATTTACAAGAAGAAGGTGGGGGGGGGGGAGAAAGGGAGCTTTTAACGGAAGGATGACTTTTATTTTTATGCATTTTCTTTATTTTCTCTTATTTTCAATTGCAGTTGACACTCGATGTTGTTTTGTCTCTGTGTCAGGCGTGCAGTGTAAGAGTTAGGCACCCACACACTTTGCAAAGGGTCCCCTGATATTTGCAGTCCCCATCTGGCTCCGTCCACAGTTGCCACACTATTAGTGACAGTGTTCCCTCCGCTGTACTCCACACCCCCGTGCAGTACACGATTCCCTCCGCCCGCTCCATCTTCTCACTTGCAGGGCTCATTTTTCCCCATTCCAGAGATAGTGACAGTGAAGTTCAGAGAGGCGAAACAGCCAACCCAAAGCCACACAGGCAGCAAGTCACCTGGCACCTGAGGGCTGATCTCAGGGCCCAAACCCTCCCCCACCAGGCAGGACTGCGGGTCTGCCCAAGAGCTGAGAAAGAGCCCGCAGCCTGCCTTGTGATTCTGTGAAGTCACGCTCTCCATCCCCGTGCTGGAAGTAATAGGTGTTACCAACTCAGGGCAGCCCAGGCCACCGCACACGGTGGCACTGCCCGCGAGCCATGCTCTGCCCTGGTTGGTCTCTCCTTTTCTTTCTTGCCCTGGACGGCGTGAGGTGGTAGAAGGAACCGTCCCATCTCTCCATGAAGACACTCTGCATTCCCCCCCCAAGCCTCTCATTTGCTCATGAGCTTCTGGGCCGCATCTCGGGGACTTAGGGTCGATGAAGGAGGGAAGACGTGTGCCCCCGAAACCTGTGCACTGCCTCTCTGTGCATGGGGCACCTGACTGTAGAGTTCCCAGGGTGCCCTTGTCTCTCCACTAGTGAGCTGGCAGGTTCCGGGTCAGCACTGACACAGCCGTCACCAGGCCTGGCCCAGTAAGGCCGGCTGTGGGCTCTGGAAGGATCCAGGCCTCGAATGTTTAAACTGAAAGCGTGCCCAGAACTGGCCCCCTTCCCTTTGCCGTTAGGAAGACAGACCCCTGCTGCAGTCCTCCATGGAATCTAGTGCAAACAAATGTCTCCTCTCGGAGCCTCTTGGGTGGGGTGGCAGTTTTTCAACTGTCAGCAATCTTTTAGGTGGTTTTTTTTTTTTTAAGCAAACTTTCCAGTCCTGTTCTACCTGGAATACATTTTCTCCTCTAGGGCCTCTCCCCAGGCCTCTGCTGTTCTCTGTCAACACAGTAAAGCCAGCCCCCTCCCTAGCCGCAGGCAGTTGAATGAAGCAGTTCTTTGCTCCACCGAAGGAAATATTTCCATGGAGTTGGGCCAAGAAAACCCCTTGCTTGAATCCGGGCCTGGCCCACGCCCAAGGCTGGGGGGCCCTGAGAGGGCGGGGTGCGGCGACGTGGCCACATTTTCCTAGTATCAGGATGTGACTTCTTCTAAAACCCAACCCATGGACGTGGCCTGCCTCGCCAAGACCCCATTCTTGGCTGGCCTCAGCCCCTAGTAAATGGATTTTTCTAGGCCCCTCCTGCAGGAATGAAACCAACAAAGTTCATTTTTTGTTGTCATTGTTCCCAGCTTGGAATCACTCGCCTCTACGCAGGTTCACGAGAGTCCTTCGCCGAGAGGCCCAGCGGGGCTGTGGGGCTGCCCCTGGGCCCCTTCGAGCCCCGAACTTCAGCCTCTATCAGGGACCCTGCTTTGAGCTACTTAGGAAGAGTGTCCTGAGTCTCTGGATTTTTATTTATTTAGAAAAATATTACATTTTTGAGGTCCCTAAGGAAGAGGCTCAAACGATCAGTGTTCTTGGATTGTTGCATTTTTTTAAAAACGTACATTATAAAACCAATATATGCCAGTAGAGAAATCCATAAAAGTAGAAGAAAAAATTACCAGAGTCTATTTGCCCTGAACAACTAGTGGTTTTTTAGAAGTATTAGGGTGTAATTTGGGGTGTTACCTTCCAGCTCTTTCTCCCTGGCTCTGGTCATGACAAGTGTCCCTAAGGAGCCACACTTACCCTCTCCCACACACCAGGGACCCCAGAGTCGGGCAACACGTGTGCTGCCTGGAGGCCCAGCAGTCTACCAGGAAGTAATCTTTGTCCTTGGCCTTTTGCAAAAGGCTGAATTTTATTTGTCTTTTAACATCTACAATTTGGCAAACTCCTCTATGCAAAGGTTGGGGCTGCATCCAGACTGACTCCAGGTTTCAGGGGAGCAGAGTGCTCCTGATGTGGGGGGGTCTGGGTTGGAGAAGCCCAGAAGTACATAGGCAGCCACAGTCCTCTTCACTCCTCAACCCCAGGGTCACAGGACCCTCACGACATCCAACTCAAAGGACTGCGGGAAAGAACTGAATTTGGATAAGTGAATGGAAGTAAAAAGTAAGCCCATCACACATGTCCTTAAATACCAAACTAAAGAGGTTAGACTTTATTTTGAAGGCAAATCAAGTTCCCGAAGGGCTTTGAGCCTTGGTGTGCATTCTAGAGGGTCCTCTGTCAATTCTGGGACCCCAGAAGATGGGACTGTGGTTTGACACCCAGCCCAATCCCTGAAAGCAGGCATGGAGATGAGGAAGCAGCAAGCAGGGTCAGCCTTACTTCTGCCGCCCAATGGCTGTGCCAAGGAGGGTCCAGGGAGATCTCTGGGGACCATGACAATTTTTTTGGGGGGGGTACCCAGAAGTCTGGGAAAGCCTGCAGAGAGGCACAGGCAACCTACGGGCTGCCGTTTTGTAAAAGCTCTCAGTTTGGTTCTGAGAAGAGAGCACACTGAGCCTGGGAGAGGGATAGAGAAGGACCTTGTCTTCATTTCCTGGCTGAATCTGAGGACGCTTGTACACTCGCCCGCAAGTATGTACATGTGGATAGGAGGCCGCTCACATGGCTGTTGAGGGCTCCCAAGTATGAATTTAAAAAAAGGAGAAAAATGTGTGCTTTGAATTAGATCTACGTGGAAAAAAGAAAAAAAAAAGCAGCGGGCTAAGCCGAGCGTCTGGGACCCTGGCTTCCCTCCAGGCTCTTCAGGAGGGTTGGGTTTCAGCATGTACAGAGGAGAAAGGGAGCGCTTCCTCAACCTGGATTTCCTTGTCTGTTTTGCCCTATAGATATGAATCTGAGCCCTCAATGTCTTCTGCAGCAAGGACAGCAAGCCTGGCACCTCTCAGATTAAGAAACGTTTGGGATTCAATGATTACCATAGATTGGCTCTTTCGAGTTATTTCTTCCATTGCTTTGGACCAATAAATATTTTAAAAGTTAGTTTCTGAGCTCCAGAAAAGCCAACAAAAACATTTAATCGTATGGATTTTTTTTTTTTTTTTTTGGTATTGTGGTTAAACCATGCTCAGCAGAACTCGTTTATGGCAGCCTTTTCTTTTTCTCTTGGCCTTTTCTTTTTCTATCTTTTTCTTTCTTTCTTCCTGTCTTTAAGGAAGCCAGAAGGATACACATGTTGCCATGGAGTTCTGTTTAAAATAAAATACAATGGAAAGAAAAGCAGAGTGATGAAGTAACCACATGGGCTGCAGGGCACACCTGATACTAATTACTGTCATGCACAATGTTCTGGAAGACATTTGACTCGCCTGATGTATACATTCAAATCAAGCAGAGCAGGACTGCAAAGCTCCTTGGGGACCATCTTGTCCAACTCTTTCCTTTTTCCAGATGAAGTAATAGGGGCCCAGAGAGAAGGGCCTGGACCTCAGCCTCCCAGCTAGGAGGGGGCAGCGCTGGGACTCAAACCCGCCACACTTTTGTCAGAAACACATCATTTCCAGGGTCCTTTGCCTTGGCCTGTCAGTTAAGACCCTGAAAAAGAGGAGTGGGCTGTGCTGGGAGCCTCTGAGCGGCAGGCTGAGAAGCCAGGGAGTCCAGAAAAAAAGCAGAGAGGCTGACTTGGCACTGGGAGGCCCCGCTCCCCGCGTGGGGCCCAGCCTGGAAGAGAGAGATGCGTGTTGCATGTCTGGAGTTTCTCCTTCCACAGGGCCTCCCAGGGGCACCCCAACCAAGGCCGGGGGCTCCTCCCAGAGTGTCAACTCGTGATCTTTAGGGCTGCAGAGCTGATGCCAGAAGGCACTGTGTTTAAGATAGACTCCAGGGACCCCGAGTGCGTGACTAGTGACGCTCTCTGGTGTCTGCCTGGGCTCCCACGCAGGCCTCCCACGCATGCAGGGCGAGTGGGAGCCCCCGTGACAATGCGCGCCCCTGCCTCTGCCCCGGGAGGCTAGCAACCCGGCCTGCTGGTGTCTGATTGGTCGCGCGGGCTTGACGACAGGGGCTCCTGGCCACTGATTGGTCCCGGCCGGCTCCGGCTGTTTCCTAGCTATTAATACTGTGGCTAATAAACGTTCTTCTGTTGACTGGGATGCTCGGAGCCATGATTTTTTGAAGCTTTCTTGACGTCCATTGTTGGTGTGGGCCTTTCGGCCTCGCATGTCCTGCTGGGGGGTGGGGGTTCTAGTCTCTGGGGTGCCTTGCATGCTCCCCAAGCTGTCAGTGGGGTGTTCTCAGTCTCCCTCACATTATCTGACATGTTAGGGGCTCCCGGCCATGAGCCCCAAAGCCCACTTTGTCCCCATCTCCCCAGATGCGCTGTGCATCTACGAACGAGCCCCCGCCCAAGGTTCCCGGCCTCTTGTGGCCTGGTGGTCCACTTTCACCTCCCTGTCACTAGCGATTGGCTTTACAAAGAGCCTTGTCCCTTCCATGCAGCCCCGGAGGGCCCCATCTGGGTTTTGGTTCCCTCACAGGACAACTGGGCCCGAGGGTGGGGGGGCTCTCTGCCCAGCTGCTTTCAGCCCCTTCAAGAAGTGTGGGGGCGCTGTTCTGGTGGGACAGCCCTGTGGGGCCCCTCTGCCTTTTTCCCTTCGGGACCCATCACTCATTCTTACCCCTCTTCTGTCACCAGGCGCTTCATCCTTGCCCTCCCGGCTGCCACCCACCTGTCACCCTAAGATAGATCCTTAGTCCCTTTCAGCAGCGTTTTGACCTTTGCGAGAGGACATTTGATTGACGGCCCTGCCCGCTTTACCACTGGTGCCCGGGGCAGAGCTGCCGAAGGCGCCACCTGTTAAGGATCGAATCTCCTGTGCCAAGTCCCGCGCGCGAGGCCACGCGGCCACGCTCTGCCGCAACATGTGTCGCTGCCTGTCTCCCCTGAGTGGTGCGGGGAGGTGCATGTGTGTGTGTGTGTGTGTGTGTGTGTGTGTGGCGGGGGGGGGTTTCAAAGTGTACGTGTGCGGAAATCACCTCAATTGGGGGGGGTACCCCATGCCTCTCCAGCTGGGACACAGACCTAGAAAAGTACTTTCCCTAGAGGAACAGGGCTCCTGCATAGGTTCTTATTACAACTACAACCCCATTAGGGGGTACCGCTGGTTAACGTGGAGGAAATGGACCCCCTTGCGGAGGCGGGGATACTGCAGCGTTCTGGGTACACAGGTTGTCAGCGGCAGAGCCGCGACTCAAAAACTGTTTTTTCCGCCCCTTAGTCGAAGGTGCTGTGCCGAGTATCCCGTGTCAAAGGTAGCCAATCAGAAATGGATGGGTGGGCTAAAAGGGGGTGACAGCCGCCAACTTACATTTGGGTACCAGTTATGTTGCCCGTGGATTTTATTTTCCAGGACAAGCGGAAAGCATCATTTTCTTTCCCTAAGACGCATCCTCTAATACAGGTTCCGAAACCGCCAGGTGCGTGATCTGCTGCCCCTGGAGCCCAGCTTCGCCCTTGGCCAGCCCGAGGGAAAAAAATATCCCTCCCTCCAATCTCCCAGCAAATTGTGCACACGAATCACCCTGCTTCGGCGAGCGGGGCTCGTAGAGGGGAAAAAACACCAGCGAGCACAGGGTGTTGGTCATGGCGGCGAGGGGCACTGCGGCAGAATTTTTTCCTCCCTTCTTTGCTGCAATCTGGGTGCGGCTAGAGCAATTTGTCATAGAATCTGGGGGGCTCATTTTTCCGGCCAATCACTTTTGGAGAAATGAGCGCATTGCAGCAGAATGCGCTGACGTCAGAGACCACCCCTTCTGCGCTTCCATATAAACCCCACCCAGCCAGCCCCTAGCGCAGACGGCGGAGAGCTGGATGGAGCGCGCCTTGGCTCGCAGGCCTTGGCCGCAGCTCCTCCCGAAGAACCGGGGCGCCCACGCGAGAATCTGCCCATCAGGTGAGTGGTTGGCCATCCTTGTCAGGAAGGATGTGCAAAAAGAAGGCTACACCCCCGTCTGGGTTGGTCTCTGTCCTCCTGGACATGCCGGAGGATAGACGCCGGGACCTTCTCCTGAAGGTGGCCACTTCGCCTGGTCGTGAGCGTCGGCCACGAAATACTGTCCGAAAGAAAAATCTCGAGGCACATTGGTTTTTTTTTTTTGGCGGGGGAATGAATCAGGGCCTCATTCTTGTCCAGCCTTTGAGGGTAGTCAGGGTTGTGGGGGCTTAAATTCAGAGGAGCGGGAGGAATCAGACCAAGCCCATGTCGGAATCCAATGTCCCGCAGTCACTGGGGTCCAAAACCCAGGTTTTCTGTGTTGAAGGAGCTACCTTTAGAGTCACGAACGGTGGGAGATATGGCGGCGGATGCATTCTGTGTGCCCCACAGATTACAGGGGAAAGCACCCGAAGAGAAGGGTCTCCTGGGTATATCGCCCTCCCCCCAGTTTGTGGCCAGCTTCTTGGTTGCCCGCGGGCGTGAGGAGTAGAGGTTCCTACCCGCGAGGGATTCCCAGTGCAGGCATACAGTTTTAGTGCAGAGCCGACCCTGCACTAAAATGAAGAGTAAAATTTCTAACTGATATCATCTGTTTTCACCCCGATAAACCTCCTTAACGGTGGAGAGAGATGGCGCTCAAGCGCAAACCTGCCAGAAGCCCCCTAGGATCAGTTCTGTAGGAAGGGCAGCGGGAGGGGGTCAAGTAATTGGGGGTACTGGCAGAGTAGAGGGAGAGATGAATTGGCGTGAAGAGTGGGCCATGTCCTTGGGTCTGGGAAGCAAGAGGAAAGAGAAAAATACAGAGAAGAGGGCGTGTTGGGGGGGGCTCTGGGCACTGGGAGCTGGGAATTGGGGGTCGGGGGCTCCTTTCAGCATTGTGCGATGGTCTCTGGAAGATTCTGATGTGTTGTGGGCTTTCGATTTTTGATAGTCGCCTTTTGCCACTTCCTTTGTCCCTGTCTAGCCCCCCCATGCCACCCCCTCCCCACTCAGGGCTGGCGGGCTGTGTGGGGGGGCGCTAGCGGGTTGCTACGTGGCAGGTTTCTGGAATGTTCTCTTGATGGCCGCCAGAGGGCGCTGATGGCACTGCGGAATTTTGGGGGGCGGGGTGGGGAGGGGAGGTGGCCTTTGTTCTTCAGCTAGAGGGGGTCAGGCTTGAAATTTACTGGAGAATTCTATATCTATTTACCTAAGGGGGGAATGTTTTAAGATCCCTAGGCTCCTTGGGGAGCGGCCGCAGGGTTCGCGCTGGATAGAGATGCCGTGATCCGCAGTGGTTTTGACCATTAGAGGGTCGTGGAAGTGCGTGGCCGCGGATTAGTTAATTTCGGTTTTGGTTTTTGGGGGTCTTAGGAAGGTGTGGTTCATTTGAGCAGGGTGAAGAGGCCATAAGATAGTTAATTAGACGCCGTCGTGAGGGGTCTTGGAATTCTTGATATGAAAAACGGAGGTGAGATTGTGCGGGGGCGGGGCGGGGGAATGGTGGTCTGATGACGTTAGGTGGTTTTGGCTGCCTTCATATTATTTTCTAGTGATTCCATGTTTTATATCATGTGTCCAGAGACCACAGATATGAGTGAGGACGTTGTATTGAGAACTTGGTCTTTTTAATTTTAATTAATTTATGTTTAATTGGATTTACTGAAGGTCGAGGTCAAGCTTTCTGTATTTTTACTTATTAAAAGTGGAATCATGTTCTGGAAAGACCCTTAGGGCGATTGTCTTTTCTTGATATCTCTCAGGTGACCCCCACAGTAATGAGGCACCAAAGGCTCTCTGGGCGTTTGCGTGGGTTTGCTGCCACAGGTGGATTCTGGCTGGTGATGGTGGGCATGCGTTTTAGGGGACATAGTGGCCTGTGCGTTGGGCTAGGGGTGAACCGTGCCCATCCTCCTAGTCTGAGACCTGTTGGGCTGCCCCCCCCCCGCCCATCCTTTGCCAGCTGTTGCCCCTGGCAGCTGCGGGCCAGGCGCGGGTGGGGCGCTAGAGGTTCTTGCTGCGCGCGCGCGTGCGCGCGCGCTCCGCCGCAGGTGGGTGTGCTCTTGGGCTATGGGTGCTGACTGCGCCCCCTAGCGGTCTATGCCTGCAAATGTTCTCGGCCCGCCAAACTGGGCTTGAGGTTGCGCATGCGCACACGGCTAACACTTGGGGCTTGTCAATCAAGTCCTCCTTACCCCCTCCCACTTCTCTCCCTCCTCCCCTTTCACTTCTCTCCCTCCTCCCCTCCCACTTCTCTCCCTCCTCCCCCTCCTGTTTCTCCTCTCCCTCTAACCCCTCCCATTTCTCCTCCTGCCCCCTCCCCTCCTGGTTTCCTCATCCCTCCTTCCCCCTCCTCTCTCTCCCATTCCTTCCTCCCTCCTCTCCCTTTGCTCCTCCCTCCATACCCCTCCCTCCTCCCTCCTAACCCCTCCCCCTCCTTCCCATTCCCCCCTCCTTTCCCTCTGACCGCCCCCTCCCTCTCTCTGCTTTTCCTGTGATGGCCAGTAGAGGTCCTCAGGATGGTTTCTAATCTGGCCCCCTCCCCTGCCACAGGTTCTCTCTTCAGAGATGACATCACCGTTCACCTCCTCGTCTTCAAGGACCACCTGTTGATGCCCAGCCACTGCCAACGTGCTTGCTGCTCCACCTTACGGTACACACCCCCTCCTTGTGGCGGTGTGTGTACGGCATGGCGGCCGGATTCCCCCACTGCCGCCTTCCTCCCGCCACCCCCAGTCCTGCCAGTATTTAAAGGATAACCTTAAATGGTAACTAATTAATTTTAGTTGTAATTAACTCATTTAAAGTTTAATTCATACCTAGGTCAGGACCTTTAAGTGGGCCCTCTAACCTTGCCTCCATTGCAGAGGACGCAGGAGTGCCGATCCGATCCCTGGGTTCCCACCAGCACAGCACACCACGCAGCCCCTGGCAGAGACCCCCACCCTGGATCAGGATGACGGAAGTTGAAGAGATCTAGACCCGACCAGCCAGCTGCTCCTCTTGACGAAAGGCTTGAACCAATGCCCTAGTGAGGGGGCATTGGCTGCCCCCCCACCTTTGCTGTGCTTGTGCCTCTTGCTCTGAGTGCTTTCCTGTGAGTCTCTGCTTGTGTTAACGTGCCAGCGACCTGGAGTGTTCCCCTCCCCAAGGAGGGGCCAGTCTTCCTCAGCTGACCCTGTTGTTGCCCACACGATGTCCCGAACGGAAGGATCCCTTTGGGGACTTCTCAGGAGGGGGACCTGGGCCAAGGGCTCCACCAGCATCTCTCCGGCAATTCCAAGGCCCGGTGGGCTTCTGGAATGAGCATGAGCCCTGACGCCGTGGGCATCCCCACCTCTCTGGGGACCTCCCCATCCTTTCTGGGGAGTGGTGGCGAGAAGAGCAGCCTCCCAGGGTTGTTGTGAGTGTCCAGTGACCTGAAGTGGCCCGGGGCGGCAGGGCTGGGCATCCAGGAGGCGGCCGACAGATGTGTGTTGAAGGCCCAGTAGGTAGGTCAGTCCATCCCCATGTGTCTCACTTGTCCTAACGCCTCTTGTTTGTTCTCCCGCAGCGCTCCAACAGCCCCTTCCACGGGGCTCTCCTGGCACAGGTAGGGGCGCCGCCAACACGGGTGATGGGCTGACTTGAATAGGAACTTGAATCATGCATGTGGTCATTTCCAGAGCACTTTCTATGTCGTTCAGACATGTCATTTCCGTGTCAGACACACGTGACGAGGCAGCCTCCCAGATGAGGAAGAATTCGGCATTGGCGAGTAATTTTAAAAAGGTGGGCAGGGACTGAGCACCCCTCCTACGGGACAGGGTTTATTCACATTTACGGTGAGGGTGCTGAGGCTGGAGGAATGTAAGTATTTCGTTGCATTGCTGGCAAGACAAGGGGTCTGAATTGGACCCTGGGTGACATTGGAGCTGCCCATTACCCACCGCCCCCACCCCTTCGGCCCGGAGTTAAGGCCGAGAGCTTTTGATTTCCAATCAAGCTTCCAACAGTGGGACAGTCTGTTTGAACGCCTCGCTGCCCAGGGTGGTCTTGGGGGTCTGGGTGGCCCCAGTGCTGTTCCCATGTGCTGGCTGCACCTCTCAATAACCGTGTGACCTTACACAAGTCGCTTAACTCCTCCAGGTCTCCGTTCCTTTCATGGTCTAAATGAGGATTAAAAAAAACAAAACAAAACAAAAAACCCACCCGCCTTCAGCTACCCCACAGGGTGCTTTTGAAGACCAAATGATGAGACGACTATGAAAGTGCTTTGTAAATTGCTGTGGAAATTGCAGGGTCCTTAACAGGCCGAGCTTGTCCCTCATCATTTGCATGCCCAGCCCTGTCCTCTCTCGTCATAATTGGGCCAGCACCCAGTAGGTGCTGTGAGTGTTTGCGCTCAATAAAGGAATTTCGAAATGAATAAAAACAGCATTAATCCAACAAACCTTTTCTGGAACTCCGACAATATGCCCAGCACACCAGGCCTGGTATGTGATACAAAGATGGTGCAAACAGTCTCTTGGAGGCTAATTGGGACCCTCCTTTGACCGGCACTTTTTTTCCGTCCCCTTTTAAGCTAACCAGTTTTGTCCAGACAAGACAAAACAACTCAGGCCCCTTTGAGAAGCCCAGCTTGGCGTGGACAATGGCTCCCGGGCCTCTGAAAGGGCCTGATTGGATTATATGGCAAATGAAGGTGGAAGGGTGACTTGGAAGGTGACGGATGAAGTGGGCGGAGACCTGCTTTGAGTTAATCCAGGCTATTAGGCGGGAACCTTTTGTCTCCCAGAGGCTGGCAGGCCTTTTACCAGCACTCTTTCCACCCTGAATGTAAGGACACACAATTCATGGTCAGTGGAATCCAGGCCACGGTGAGGCCGGTGTGGGCTGTGAAATCTGGCTGCCCACTGCCGGCAAGTAGTCGCCGCGAACGTTCACGTCTCCTTTCGCTCTTAGCAAAGGCCGTTTTGCAGCTGTTGATTCATTGGAACCTCACAACTCCCTGTCCCGACCCGGGGCTGGCCTGCCTCCTCCCGAGGGCACAGAGCCGTCAAGCGGCCCTTCAGATTGGGGACATGGCACATTCGCACCCCTGTTGCCTCTTGTGTTGGAAAGGAAGAGGCGTCTCCTGCACCGGTCACTCCTGCCCCCCTCCAGCCCCCAGTCGTACCCCCTGATTTCCTAACTGTTCTCTTCGCAGCCTGAGCCTCCCGGGCTCCTCCTGTCGCCTCCTTTCTAGCCACTACAGTCTCTCTCTTTCCTTTCGCAGCCAAGCTTCTCCAAAGGCCTGTCTCCACTTGCTGTCTTCCCTCCTCACCTCCATTTCCTCTTCAACCCACTGCTTCCTGCCCTCTCTACTCCGTCGAGCAGCTCTCGCTAAGGTAATAACTTTTCTGTAGCTTAAACCCGGACACTTTTCCGGCTCAGGGACACATGGACACATGGACACTTGACACGTTCCTAGCTATCCTCTCACACAGCTCTGAGGCCCTGGCCCACGTCTGCGGGCATACACTCCCTGTAGAAGTCACCGGGACGCCTGCTCCCGGTGCCCCTAGTTCTGAGCATCTCCTCGGGACCACGCAGGTCCCGAGCTCCCAGCTTCCAGAACTTGCCTCCTGCCATTGTGCCCCAGACGGGCGCCCTGGCCGGCCCACCTAGTGCGAGGGCCCTGGGGTCAGGTTTTTTTCCCAAGCCACCTGTTCTCGGTTGCGAGAGTTAATAATGTTAGCTCGGCAGGTCAGGTGGGATTATCTCACAGGTAAGAACCAGACACTATTAGAGGGGCTTGAAATAAGGTCATTAAAGTATTTGTGAGAAAATATAATTAGAGTCGCCATCAGATTTCCTTACAGGTTAGGTTCCCACGGGGAGGACCGCAGAGAGAAGAAAGAAGCGGAGAAGGGAGGGGCGGGGAGGGGGGGAGAAAGGCGAAAAGCATGAGAAAGACACTAAAGGCCACTGAGTGGGGAAGGGAGACTTAGCGAATATTAGCAAGTACCGAAAACATGTGCAGAGAAAGGTTTCGAAACCTCTAGTGTCAGGTTGGGCTAAAATAGGAAAAAGGTTTTAAATTAATTATCCTAGTGACAAATCCCAGGAAGCTTTCAAATCAAATTGCCTCGAGTTGGGGGGTGGGTTGTAACTCCTATCAAGTTTAACCTCTTTACCTCCTTCACCCCGATGAAACCCCTGGCCCTCGGCTGGTGATTAAATCCCAAAGGTGCTCGAAGTCTTTCAGTGAATGAATGGCCCACAGAAAGAGCCCGCTCCCTCCCCCCAGTCGCGTTTTTCACTTTTCTTCCACTTTCCGCCCTTTTCCCTTAACGAACACTGGGCTGGGCTTGGGCCCTTGTCAAGGAAGAGGCTGCAGACGTTAATGAGGTGGCTGCTGGATTCCAGCGTTCCTCTTGTAAGGAGACTTCTTTGTCTGCAAAGGGAAAAAACACTGATTATCATAATGAGGCAGACTGGCGTCTGCAGGGCAGGGGCCACGGTCCCGAGCCCACACTTGTGATCTCGGGCCCGGGGCTCAGGTTCCCTCTGCTCCTCATTCAAGGCCCGGGGAGCAGGGCTGGAAGTGGAAGGCCGCTTTGGCAGAGAGGCCCTTTATGGGGCCCACGGGCAGAGAGACACGCCGGGCAGGGGCACCATCTCCGCGTGGGACATGTCCTCCCAGAGCCCAGCATGCACCTGTCTTGTGCCCGACCCACTGGACGTTTCAAAACGAGCTCATTGAAGGGTAGAAACGTGCCAGGTCATGTCATAGGTGTAGCCCCCGCGGGATCATCGCAGAGGCACGGGATGCCCCATCCAGGTCGAGAAGTGACTGAGTATCAGCACCCCTCGGCGTGGAAAGGCGTGCCTCGGGGCTCACGTGCAGGTCCCGCGGACCAAGCAGAGTTAGGTTCCGCTCCCGTTCATGCTGGTAGGTGTGCCTCCAGCCTGACACTTGCCCTTGTGTGTCCCAGTTTGGGACATTTCTCACTCGAGGCAGGTGAGTCGATTAACTGCCAGTCTGAGCAGACCTGCAGCCAAATGGGAAAGGAACAAACAAACAAACACAAACAGCAAACTAACTAAGCAAGGCAGTTGGAGCAAGAACACGAGTCGTAGAAAACTCACGGGCCTCCCTCAACTTCTCTGCCTGCTGGGGGTGTGGGTCAGAGTTCCGCCCTCTTCCTTTGAGCAGAACCGCTCTCATCCCGCTCCCCAGTAAAAACGTGGAAGGACTTCCTGCCACCTTTTGGAGGCGACCCAGGGGTCGCCCAGACTGAGGGACTGGAGAGTGAGATAACAGCAGATTCTGGTGTTTCTAAGTGAGAGGATGCATTTTAAAAAGAAGAGTAACTCCCAGGCGCCTTCCCACACATCCCAGTGAGGAGCATCTGAGCCCCAGGCCATCGAGACCCAGCGGCGAGGCACCTGCGAGGGTGGGAGGCGTGGGCTGGCCGGGACCGTGGCAGTTTGCCCACTCTTCGAGCCCCGTCAGCCCGGCTCCCACCCTCTGCGTGGGTCTCCGGATGCAAGTGGTCCGTCTTTAGTTTCTCTGAGTTCGCCAAGAGGGATCTGAGCCCCTGGCTGCCTTGAGTGTAGGTGTGGCACCCACGCGCGTGCTTGTGAGCAAGGGACGTCTGCGTCCCACTCTTCCAGGCCAGAGGTCCCGGGTGGCATCGGGTGCTGGCCCCTGAACCCCAGGCCCCCTGGTCTCAACACTCATCATTCAGTCCGCCTGGGAGGCTCAGCCATGAGCTCTGGTTCTCCGCTGTGACTGTCCCACTGTCCCTGCCTCTGCTCTCCGTGCCCCCTGCTCTCCTCCCTTACCCTTCCACCACCCCTTCCTACTCTGGTGTTCTAGGGGTGCCCTAGGCCAGCCCACACCTCCTTTGGGTGTCCCAGCACCAGCTTGGCACCATGTGGGGTTCAGTAAGAGTATGTGGGATGTATGTTTGGACAGACGAGTCAGTGAAGGACCTTGACTTACACTCAGGCTGCTAGAGGGGTTGCTTGGGGTCAGAGGCAGGTCAAAGGGGTGGGGGATGGATTTCTGTTTAGGGTGGAGTGGGCATCGCCCCTCCCAGAGCCCCATTGGAGCGGGGCCTCACCAGTCTCGCCCCTTCATTCACTCGTGCGTCCATCCCGTCATTCAACAGTTGATCCTTACTGAGCAGGCCCACCGCCCGGCCCCGGACTGGACACCTGCCACACTAGCCTGTCCCTTGATGGCCTCTGCCCCCGGGAGGATGGGCCGGGGGGTTGCTTCTGCTGAGGACAGCGTTGCTGTCCCAGCACTGGGGCAGTGAGTGACTCCTGCTCCGTAGCGGCAGGTCAGACGGTGCGAGGTGGCTGGAGACCTGTGACACAGCCAGCCCCTCCTGCCCTCCCTGCCTCCCATACTCAGCCTGTAGCCGAATGCTGGCTCTTCAGGACCCGGAACAGTGGTGTGTGTCCCCTTGAGCTCTGGCCACACAGGTCTCCCTCTTGAGTTGGGGTCTGTGACCTGGACCTCTCCCTCCATGATAACCTTCCTCCTTTTGGGGCAAAACCCAACTCCTTTGGCCTCCAGCAAAAGACAGTGGCCGGGAACCTCCAGGGAGCTCTGCGGGCTGCGCCCCTGCCCGGCTGCCTGCCTGTCCGCTCTGCCTGGGGCCCTGCCTTGGCCCCCACTGTCCGGGTTGGTTGCCCTCCGGACCTCCGCTTGCCTCAGTCTCCTGCTCAGCCTGACCCACCGCCCCTTCTCTGTGCCCAGGTCACCCTGCTGCGCAGCCCTCTGTCTCACGGGGCAGTTTGCTGTGCCGAGTCCACACCTGTGTCACCTGGCCCTGCCTGCCGCCTCAGCCACCTTTCACCTTCTTGCCTCTGGCCCTAAGTACCCCCCACCCCCGCCAGCCCAAGGAGCCAACCCCCACCCCCCTCCCAGTGCTGCCCGGGTTGCCCACAGGTCTCCAGTGCCCGAGGGACAATCCCCTGCTGGTCGGCCACCTCTCCCAACCGTCCTCGAATGCCTCTCCCACTGGCCTGGGTTCCTGGGGTCCGAGGGCCCTGTGCCTGCCCTTTCCCCCACAGACCCCTGTCGTCCTGCCGCGCAGGTGTTCCCGCAGCCCGCTCTGTCCCTGCGCGCCCCGGGCTCTGCCCACCCCAGGCCACCCCAAGCCTCAAGGTTTTCCCAGCACTGCTCATCCCCATGAGCCACCTCCCTCCACTGAGAGCCAGACCCCAGGTGAGACTGGGCTTTGGGCCTTTCCTTGGAAAGCGTGTGGCTTTTTTGGGTTGCCGGCATTGCCGTAGTCTGACCTTCTGTTCCTCCCCAAGGTTGACCCTTGGCTGGGTCGGCTGAAGAGCTGGATGCAAGAGGCAGAAGAGCCCCCGAGGACCCCACCCTGGACCAAGCCCTCCTTCCAGACGGCCACCTGGCTCCTCCTGACTGGCCTGTCTCCTCCTTCCTGGTTTGGGGTGAGTTTCTTGCTTTTCCTGCAACATAGACACTTCGTTAGGTCCACACACGTCTCTGTTCAAGAACACACACATTTAACCGGCAGGGTCACTCTCTTCCACTCCAGCCCGGGGCCTGGGGTCTGGAAGCCGCCTGGAGCTGTGGCCCTGGCCGCCTGGGGCCCACCCTGGTGGATGGGGTGCTGCGGGCCCCGCACGGTAAGTGAGGAGCTTCCACCTCTGTGCCCTGAGAACCGGCCTGGGCTAGGCACACAGTAGGTCCTTCCCAAAGCTTTGCTGAACACGTTCATGAGATGAAAATGGCACGTTTGCTCTCATACACACCCTCCGCTTCAGAGACGCGGCCATGGGAATCCTCGTCTGTCCCGTAGCTAGAAAACCATCCCCCCCACAGCTGGGGTAGCACCAGCCCCCGAGAGAACACTGGCTTCTCCCCCACGAGGCTTTGCCGATGCCCTTTAATCAGATAGTGGTTTCTGAGTGAGCTCTGCTCTTCTCTTGGCCTCCCTCCCCCACCCCTGCGATGGCACTGAGAGGGGAACGCTCTTGTTTGTTTAAACGGAATCTGCAGTGGTTGGAGGAAGAGGAAGAGGGCAGGACCCTGCCACACCATCGCTCCAGTGGGTGTCGTCTGCTTCTCTGCAGGTCCCCTCACTCGGGGCATGCTCGTGTCACCCTGGACACTCAGGCCCACGCTCAGATTTGCCTCCAGGCCCAGAGGGTCGAGCTGGGTGTCCTGGGAGGTCCCACGCAGTGACATTGTCCATGTGGCAGCTAAGTGAGGTGACAGTGAGAGAGGAGGAGGCCAAGTGGTGGGCCTCTTCCCTTCTGGCCCCCCTGCCCCCTGCTGAGCCTCGTGGGGGGGTTTTCAGAGGCGGCAGCCCCACCTCCTGCACTGACATGGAAATGGGGTGCGGATATGACTTTTGAATAAAGCTCATCAGTGTGGGTAGAGAGGGGCTGAGGGATCCAGGCCTTGGGGGCTGTTGTCTGCTTGATCCTCCCCGTGGGGGAGCCCCGCAGACTGCAGAGAGGTGGGGAGTGTGTGCCCAGGGCTAAGCTCAGAGGGGGCACTGGGAAGACGGTGCCCTGTGACATTTACTCCACAGCTGGCATTTGCCAAGCTGCCTGCAAACACGGTGACGTGCAAGAGCGGCCTGGGGGGAGCTCTGCACTGAGCAGCGTGCAGGACCCCCGGGGCTTGTAGCCAGGGCATATATCGGAAAGATCTGTGGGGCTGGTCAGAGCCAGCGCCCCAGGGCTCTAGGCACTTCGTTAGGGGCATCTCAGGACCCCCAACGGGTGGGTTGAGCTGAGGGGCAGAGTCAGGTGGAGGGGCAGTGCCTGGCCGGCTCCGACCCATCGCCCTGCCCGGCAGCGTGGGTTAGCCGGGCCCTGCTTCACGTACACTCGTGAATGTCCAGTGTCAGGCCAGCATGCATGTGAGGTCTTGTATGGCATAAGCATAAAATACATAAAAATAGATCAGGTTCTTGATTACAGGAGTTGAAACATAGCATCTTGAATCAGGTTTGCAGCCCAGCCGTCCCAGGAGTTGCAGAAAGGCCAGTCTTCAGTGTCTCTGGCCATCCTGTCTCTGTGCTGAGCGCTTGCCCAGGGCTGGCGTCTAGCGGGATGCCTGTGGCCGGGCACAGAGGTCAGGGCAGAGGCGATGGGCTGGCCCCACCCTCCTGTCCTGCTGCTGCCCTGGGGTGAAGTGTCACTCAGCCTCTGCGCTCGTGGAAAGGGAAATGGTGCCCCTCTCTTGCCCCCCTAGTTGTCCCACCTTCAGGGTTCCTTGTGGGGACGATGGCAGCCTCCAGGGTCCCTGACCTTGGGCCTCTCGACTGGTGACCCCAGCCCCAAGTGTTTGTGCAAGCTCATGTCTCGAGGCCATGTCGAAGCCTGGCAGGACTAGGGTGGCAGGATGTGTGTGCATCTTGCTCGCTCACTTACATGAAGTGACGTGAGTGTGTTTTTACATGCAATCTGACTTCCAGGAAGAAAAGAAGAATCTGCTTGTCCTTAATGAGCTTGCTAATAAATTTTTCCTTGAAGAAAGGAGGGCAGCTTCACACAGAATTGACACAGGTGAAGGTCCCACAGGGTGAAAGGGCAGTGGCCAGTGTAGCAACCAGCGTTGTCGGCTGAAGTGGGAAAGGTCTCAGGCACTGGTTTTCTTTCTAGAAGACTGGAGTTTAGCAGGTCATGGCCAAGTCCCCAAAACTAGTTGCCCTTCCCCTCTGCTCCTTTGAGCCCTGTCCCTGCCCACAAACAGGAATAAGGGAGTATGGCTTGGCCTCCTGTCCCTGATTTGAACAGATGGAACGTTCTGGAAAATAGTTTATCTCTCTAGATGAGGCCATCTCAAGTGTGGGGTTCCCATCTGGAAAGAGACGGAAGTCTGGGTGTAGTGCAGGAGGGCGGGAAGTCTGAGGGAAGGGGGTCGAAGGGACAGGCGCCCCTCCTGGGTGTGGATTGAGCCACAGTTTCAGAGCCAAGACAGGTGCGGAGGGAGGGAGACCCTCTTGGGCACCCGGGCACTGCAGCTGGCCAGCACAACAGGGAGAGGGGTCCCAAGTTCATTTGGATCCAGTAGAAGTGGAGGGACGGCCTGCCTCTGCCAAGGCCAGCTGCCAGGCACCTGGCAGGTGTACCCCCCAGGTGCCCGGGCATCCTGGGCTTTCCTGTGCTTTCCGGGTTGTAGCCCCTGGGTCTCGTGTTCCAGCCTTCGTTAGAAAGCTGATTGCCCGGCCACTGTTTCGGGAACGAAGTGTGATTAGGAAGTCTCCAGGCATGTCTGTAATTGTCTTCTCAGCTCCCTTCCCCCTTAAGACCTTGGTGGTCGTGGGGACCAGTGAGCGGAGCAGGTGCTGGGTGGCTGAGGCCGGGGTGGGCCCCAACTTGGGGGGATGTGTGTGAGAGAGGAGTTAATTAAGGGAGAGGACGGCGGAGAGTGTAGTCATGACTCTCTTAATTGCTCTCCAATTTCTTTGGGCTTAGAAAAAAAATCCAGATGGAGACTTCTTAAGTCCTCCACCCTGGGGGTCGGGGCAAAGGAAGGCTCCCCACCACCTTTCCCCTGGCTTCGCTCTGCACAGTGAATAGGGTCTTTGGCAGGGGCTTAAGGAGGAGACTCTTAGCCTGGGAGCTCCCAGCGCCCGTTCAGATGGGAACAAAGGCGTGGGCAGGAAGGAATGTGGGGGCGCCCCCGTGGGGGACAGCCACCTGGGGATAATTGGGAGGGCTGAGTGCAGATGAGTTTTCCCAGGTCTCTGAATACATTCTTTCAATAGAAGGTGCCTTTTCTTCAGATGAAAAGAAGCAAACCTCAATTACCTTCCCCCAGAAGGAGGGTGTGGGAGTGTGTGTGTGTCCCCTGTGGGGGCCGCTGCCCCCGGGGGCCCCTTGCCCTTGTGTGTGCCTTCGGAGGCGCAGACAAGAGGCTGCACAATGGCACGCTTCCCCGGCCGCCCCGGCGGCACGGCCCTGGCCGAGCTCCTGTGCCTGGTTTGAGGGCTTTCTTTCTGCAAGTTTCTCAGGAGGAAGGGGCAGTGGCTGTGCCTGTGGACAGGAACTGGGTCAAACCGGGCCTGAGGCCCGAGAGACAGCTGAGGACACAGAGTGGGGCCAAGGGACAGAGCCCAGGATGGGAAGTTGGGGAAGGAGCTCCGCCAGGGGCCAGAGGCTGGCCGCATGTCTGTGCTGGCCGTCCGGGGCCGTGGCTGCCTCGTGGGTGGAGAGAGTTGTTCCTGCCAGGCTGAGAAGTTGGGGCTTAGGGATGGAGAGGGGCATCCCAAGCAAGGGGACCCGTGGAGCTGGAGGGAGGACAGTTAGCGCCACCACTGCCCGCACTGCCCCGAGGGCCTGGAAGCTAGGACCCGATGCTCGTCTGAGAGGAGGGAGGCCCAGATTCGGTCCCGCCCTGTGTCTCAGCCAGCACCGGCTTCGGGGCCCCAGTCCTTCTGTTTGTGAAGTGGGTGCAGTAGCCTGTTGGGCCTGCCTATTGCGTAAGGCAGGAGGGGTCCAGCATGTCCCTACTGGAAAGGCCAGGGTCCCATTTCACCAGACGGTGCCACACAGGTTCCAACTGTCCAGGTTAGGTCCCCACTAGTCTCCTGGCTGGGTTTTGGGGTGAAGGCCACACCCCTTGCTATTTGGGACTCAAGGTCAGGTGGCAGCTCCAGAAGCCTTCTAGACACCTGGTTCCCAGCCCATGCACAACACCAACTGTGGGTGACCTTGGCCCCTGTCTCCAGTCCCCTGGGCCTCTGTTTTCCTATCTGTAAAGTGGAGCAGTGCCACATCACCACAATTAGAGGGCCTTAGGAGCTTTGGGCTCCTTCCAGCAGCCTCTGTGGTCACCTGTGGTGTGTTTGTGTATTTGCTGAGTCTTCAGTGTTAGGGGCTGAGATCAATGGTCTCCAGCCATCTGGGGGGGTCTATCCCTTCTAGGGGGGGTCTACTGTTGAGATTATAAACCCGAGGCCAATGTGGCGGGCCCGGAAGCACAACTCCCTGTGCTGTGGGGTTGCAGTGGTGAGCAGGCCCCCGGTCAGCCGTGTGAACACTGCTTGTCATAGTGCTCGAGCCCCACATGGCTTCGCGGGGCAGTTTGGTGCCAGGACTGCATTTTCTGGAGCATTTTTCCAAATGCATGGGCCACCGGCCAGGCCTGGAAAGCCTCTCTAGGCTGCGGAGTGGTCACTGTGTAATGAGACTGGCCCATGGCTGCTGTCCCAGGAGGGTGTGGCCAGCTGCACCCTCCCCTGTGGCCCACCCTGTGCCTTTGGGTCACAAGACGCTCGGCATTGCCCCCGTTGGCACTCTGGCCCCCTCAGCTGAGGACTTCCTGAAAAAGCCATCAGAGTGGCAGCCTCTGGAAAAGCAGTCAGTGGCCGGACTCGAGCCGGTATGCCTGCCCGTGGCAGCCCTGGCTCCGCAGTCATCCCTGCTGCCTCTCTGTGCTCCTGTGTGCAGGGCACAGAGTGCCCAGCCCCTCGGCCAGGCCTGTACCGTGTCACTGCCTGCAGCGGGGGTCACCCTGTAGCCCGTGTGGGGTGATCTTGGTCACTACAATACCTGCGAGCTGAATTGAGGGATCAAAAGCCTTGCCAGCCTCAATCAGACCGGCAGCCTGCCTTTCCCCAGGCTGCCTCTGCCATTCTGTCCATCACCCGTGCCCCTGTGCCGCCCGGCCCCCATTCTCTCTAATTGCCCACTCCTGATGCGGAGAATGAGATTCCGGGAAGAGGGACAGGTAAACATCCTCTGCAGCCTGGCCAACCGGAATTAGATGGCTGAGGAGGCGGGGGGGCGGCGAGGCAGAGGGGACAGGATTTCAAAAGATGTCCCAATTACCTCTCCCATTTTCATAAATAGGCCCCTCATGCCCAGGGCCCCCGTCTTCACAAAGGGACAGGAAATGAGCTCCGCAAAGGCCTCTCATTGGTCGGGGAAGCCCTGGGAGGGTGGGCTGCACTCAACAGGTAGGATGCAGGCAAGGCTGATGGTGTGTGTGAACTGCAGGCTCTATTTCTGGAAATGATCACTTTGTTAGAAATGGTCTTTCCACGTCTTCACCGCCCTAAATGTACCAAAGACGTGTCCGATCAATGAGGCCCTGGTTGCCTCTAGGAAAGAGTGTCTTTAAAAAACCTTGGGAATTGCCCTGGCTGGCATAGCTCAGTGGATTGAGCGCGGGCTGCGAACCAAAGCATCGCAGGTTTGATTCCCAGTCAGGGCACATACCTGGGTTGCAGGCCATGGCCCCCAGCAACCGCACATTGATGTTTCTCTCTCTCTCTCTTTCTCCCTCCTTTCCCTGTCTAAAAATAAATAAATAAAATCTTAAAAATAAATAAAACCTTGGGAATTTAAGCTAGAATGTTCTAATGCCTGTAAACTGTGGAGGGTGTGGTCGCTTGGCCCGCCAGTGCTTCCTGTGTGTGTATGGGGAGCTCAGCTGTGTATGGGGAGCTCAGCACGCCCACGTTTGTGAGGTGTCCGAGCAAATGTGTGTGACAGTTGCTCCTCTGGACCCTGCAAGGAGGCCTCGTGTTTAAGGAGGCCTCTTGTTTCTTGCTGGTTCCAGACAGGGACTCATCTCCACTGCTTCTCTGACATGTGCTAGGACAGCAGCCCGGTGCCGTGTCATTAACCCGCCCTGCAGACCTGGGGCTGGAGCGTTTGAAACCATGGCTGCGTCATCACTGGGCAGCCTGGGGTCTGCAGGGACGTTAATCTGGGGCAGTCAGGAATTCTAGGGACCCCTGGGGTCCCCAGAGCAGAAGCAGGAGGCTGCTTTGGATTTTGCTGGTCCCATGAAAAAACTAAAGAGACTGAATCAGAACACATCCTTGAAGTACTTTTCCAGCTCCTGTTGTGAGAAGTGGCAGTGTCTCTGGTCCCTCTTGCTGCAGTTTCTGGCTCCAGAGTCGCCGAGGACGCTCCTGGGGAGGGACGGCCACGCCTCAGGTGGTGTCTGGCACAAAATGGCGGTCCCAGGGCCTTCAGATAACCAGAGTCTGCCCTTGGTCCCCCATGAGCTGATAACTGCCCATTAACACTTTCTTTTAAAAGACTTCTAGTTTTCTTTAAATATATAAAACCAACTAATTAGGGGAAATAGCATTTGGGAGGCCTGAGGCACGTGACCCTGTGTACTGCAAGAGCTTCTCAGTTTCACCATGTACTGGAAGTTGGGGAGCCCCTGCTTGGGCAGGTGGGGTGAGGTTCCATCCAGTGACCATTACTTTCTCATTGCAGCCGAAGCCACCCCCGGAATCCTTCGTGGGAAGGGACCTTGGACACAACCCCCGCCCCCTGCCCCTGTACAACCGTAAGTCCCTAGAGTGCAGGCACACATCCGTGGGTCGTCCGTGCGGGGGAAGGCACACTGCCAGGTGCACCTCGTGGGAGGGACGGGTGGGCACAGGCGGTGGTCTGCTTGTGGGGAGGGGGGCGCCCAGCGAGCCGAGTCCAGTGTGGGCCTGTGTCCAGCTCTGATGAGCTCGCTCAGACCCTCAAAATGTCTGGGAGCCAGAATGGGCAGATTTTGTGTCCTCACACTGTCCGGCTAACCCTCTTCAAGTTCTTTGTCATTTGGGACTGAGAGCCTCAGGGATGGTAATGGGTACTTCCCTTTGTGTTTGGCCCGAAAAGCCAAAATGTTTTCATCTTGCTGCACACAAAGCTGACTGTTCAAACACGGCCCCCGTCCCCGGCGTTTCCCACCAGGGAGGCGTTGGCTGACTCTGTGTACTCCCCTGTCCTGAAACTGCTTTCCCACGAGGGCAGCCCCTCCAGGGTGCCCCCGGCTGGTCTGGGGTGCGAGCCCTGGGAGGGCATGGCTGCGTCTGCACCTGCACCTCGGTCCTGGTGGTGAACTCGGGTGGAGGGTCTGAATACAGAGATAAATCTTGTGTTTTGGTTGGGAGGCTATTTGGCTGGTACTGTCTATTACGAGGTCCAAGTAAGTGAAAGAACGAACGCACGGAGGCATGAAGTGGTGAGCAAACGAGTGGACAGGTAACGAGGTGAGTGGGCTGGCCTGAGCGTGTACACTGAACAGGCCCAGTGTGGTGCACAGGAGACGGATCATACATGAGTCAATAAAACGTTAAATCAGAGTGTCAGGAAGGCCACACTCGAACTGATATCAGGTCGGTGGGGAGGCGGGGACTGAGGAATGTGTACAGTTTAAATACAGAGCACCTCAAGTTTTTAATAGAAGAATAAAAGTTAAATAAGAGGAAGAATCAATAGTTTGAAATGCGCAAACCCAACACAAACGGTGACAGTACTGTGTTGTACGTGTGAACATCTGCTACAGGAGTCTCTTTTGTGGAAAGTGTTCTCATCAACGGTAACAATAGACGAAGGGGTAGGAGGAAGCTCTTAGATGTTCAACAGGCTTACGACGCAGGTTGTGCTGAAGGGTTCTCGGTGTCCACGCGTCTCCAGACTTGTAAAGACGTGTGTGTATACACGTGTTATGTTTGGCGTTTTTTCAGAAAAACAAAAAGTAAAAAAGGAGAGAGAAAGGAATCCTGGAGGAAAACCCCAGCCCGAGGTGGGGATGGAATTGGGAAGCCCCTCAAGACGGACAGAGGCAGGAGGGAGGAGCGGGCCACCAAAGGGGAGGAAGAAGAAGACAGGAGGAAGCAAAGTAAACAACGGGAAGAAGGATTTTTAAAAGTGAGGTGGCGGGTAACTGTGTCAGGTGCGCTGTGTCGGGCCCTTGTAAGCTGAGCCTGGGATCAGTCGTCCCCGCAGGCGCTCCCGGTGCAGGAAAAGAAGCAGAGAAGGACTGAAAAGAACAGTGAGAAAGGGAGAGGAACCAGGGGACCAAAGAGGAGAGTTAACTTTAGCCAAAAGCTTTTTTCAAAGTTCTGGACACACAGAAATAAATAACCACGGGAAGGAAAGCAAGCTGCCCTGCCCCAGAAGAGTGCCCAAGCTCCCAGCGAGGTGAGCACCCGGCCCCGGTGGCAATGTGGTGTGAGGGTCTTGGGTTGAGTCATGGGCCCCAGGAGCCGAGTTCTGTTAAGTGAAAGGACGGTGGAAGGAGGGAATAAATAAGAGAGAGAATCTAACTGCAGTTCCAGAATTATGGGAGAAAAAGTTCCAGATGTCAGAAACAGAAGTACATTACTGGGTGTATTGCAGCTAGAAGGAGGGGTTAAGGGGGGTCATGAATTAAGGGTTAGGGTAAGTTCAAGTCCAAACCCTCAGTACTGTGGACAACATAGTGAGTATCCAAATAAACGAGTAGGGAGACTATGGAAGCAAAAATGGGATGGGTTGGGGTCAGGCGTGGCCCCGCACTCCTCAGGAGCTGGAGGCGGGGGTGCTCTCATGAGTTCCCTCTGGGGGAGGCTCTCTAGGAATGAGAGAAGGCAGGTGAGACGGGGTGAGGGTATGTAGAAAGCTGTGGCAAAAGAGAGACAGGAAGAATAAAAAGTGACAAGGACCAAATGGACAGATGGGTAGAGCCACAGGAGAGGATGAGGCCAGGAATCGTGATGTGGGACCCTCGAGAACTGTGGGTCACAGCTGGTCCGAGGCTGGACGTTCCACTCCACTCATAGAGGAGTAAACATCTAAGAGGAAGGCAGAGGGTGGGGTGTGGTTGGGAGAAAATGGAGACAATTGTACTAAAACAGCAATTTAAAAAATTAATTAAAAACAAAGAAAAAGGAAGAAAACAAGAAGGAAGGATGGACAAAGGAAGGAAGGATGGAAGGAAGGAAGGAAGGACAGACAGAATCGTTGGCCCTGGAGCTTCAGGTCCGGGTGGGTGTTGGCAGGTGGCGGTGGGATGCTCTGTCCTCGGGAACTGAGCTCCAAGAACGAAAGAAGGTGAGAAAGGAAGAATGAGAGAGTGAAAGGGAGAAATAAGGAAAATTGAAATGTGTATCTGTATAGGAATGCTCACATATATGCAGGGTCCAGCAGGCCTTGTGTGTATTTATGCATATTCATATATGAATATAAGTATATGAGAGAGAGGGCCATGCTAGGACAAAAAAAATGAGATGGCACCATGACCCAGACTCATGGCTGATTGAAAACTGGGCTCTAGAGGTTGTGGAATAACCCCTAAAGCCAAGTGCCAGTACCAGGAATTAGTGAGCAAAAGGACGCCCCACAGATGGGCGGTGAGAAGGCTCAGGAACCACAGGTGACAGTCAGTCCCCCTCTGCGCCTGAGGCCTCTATGTAAGAGGGTGGAGGGTGAAAGAAAGGAGTCACGGGAAGGATGGCTGGAACTGGGAGCGCCCACCCCCGGCACCTGTGCCCCCCAAATGGGAGCAGGTGCAAGAAATAGCCCCAGAGTCAGATGAGGAAGGGCAAGATGACGCCAGATGAACGGGAAGAAGACACCCTCCAACACCCCAAAGAAAGGCAGCGTGGGTGTGCCTTTCAGAGAAGGGCTCGTTGGGGTTGGAACAGGGCATTATTTGTCCCAGGGATGGATGAGGCCGTTCCATCCCGTGTCCAGGGCAAGAGAAAATGAGAATTAAAAAAAAAAAAGCGAAAAAGGCAAGATAATAAACAAGCAGAGAGATAAATGGTTAGTTAAGAGAGGTTGTCTGAACAGGGATTATAATTGGTTTACATACATGTTCCTTAAATAGATAAATACACCTTTCAAAGGAAAGTGAAAAATCGAGGCAGCACCAGCCCCAGAACAAGCACTGCAGTAAAATACATGCAGTTGAGGCCCATAAATAAAGAGTGAGCATGCACTGGGAAGAAAAGGGGACTAAATGCGGGGAAGAAAGATTGCAAATGCAAATGAGGGCGCGGGCCAGTCATGTTTATTTCGCACGTGGGGTTTTGACTAATATGGTTATTTCACAGGAGACCTAATTGGTTAAAAAAAAAAAAAGAACAAAAACCCCACCCTAAATAAGAAAGAAAGGACAGATGAGTGAGCAAGTGGAGGAATGAGTGAGCGGATGGATGAGCAGCAGAGCTACAAGGACCGGAGAGGATGTTCACGGGAACCTGGGTGGCCCTGCTGTGCACCTGACTCTAAGAATGGCAGAGCATGAGGAAGAGTGAGAGCATGGGAGGAGCGTGCAATTTGGGAAGAAGTGACAAAGGAATGCGGAATAAAAATACTATATGAATGAATAAAGAGGACTTTGCAGGGAGGACTTCAGGAACTGAGGGCTATGATGAATTTAAAGCTGTGCTTCTGAGTCCATAAATAAAATAATCACATCGAATTTAGTTCAAGTGAATGAGTGGATGAGTGACTGGAAGGAAAAGAGGGAGGGAGGAGGGTATGGAGGAAGGGAGGGAAGGACCTTCTTTCTTGTTTGGGGCTTCCTGTGACCTTGCCAGCTGGGTAAAGTAGGTGCCAGGGAGGATGGCCCTTGGGGAGCCATGTGCCTTGTACATGCCCTTTACCTGGCAGGGAGGCGCTGGCTCAGCGAGCTGCGGGTGGTTGTCAGTACCCAGAATGTGTGCTGCTGCACCTCAGCTCTCCCCCCCACCGCCCCCCATGTCCCCATCTGTAGCCATGGAATGGCATCAGCTGCCCACTCGGACTGATCTTGAGTTGAACACGGGGGCAAAGGCTCTCCTGCCTGCGGGCAGTGCTCCCTCTGTGGCCTAGATAGGCAAAGGGCACTGCAGAAGGTTGCGTGAACAAGGGGTGTTGGGCCAGCTGGATGTCTTGGCCCTTCCCTGGGCATGGGTCACCCACCAGTGAGGGGGGAGTTTTCTTCTTCCAAGGATGAGCGAAGGGCAAGGGAGCAGGAGACCCTGGGTGGCCACTGGGACCTCCCACTGCACTGGCCTGGTTTTGGCGCCACTCACATCCAGGGGCCAGGGGCTGTCTGTGGAGGGGACAGGCACGCTTATCAGTAGTGGCCAGGAGTGCCCGAAAAGGGTGACCTGAGTTCGCAGAAGCAAACCACCAGAAATCTTGTTCCTGCAACTTTCTGAACTAGTCCCCGGGCCCCAGCCCTCCTAGGCTTTTACAAGGGGCCCTCCTGCCCATCTGTACTTGGGGGTCCTGAGCAGGGGCACCTTGGTCCCGGTTTTCAGGAGTGGTCCCAGGATCCTGGCCCACTTGGCATGGCATTCCCTTGACAGGGAGCCCAGGGTCGTCAGGGTGGAGAGGGAGCTGATATTTGTTCTGGCGATGGGGAAGGGAGTGCAGGGGTGATTCATAGTGCGGAGGGGGGAACGGCTACCCTTGTGGTGATTGTGGACCCTGGTGGAAAAAGGGAGTGGTCAGGCATGGGCAAGGCTGGCACTGTTGCTCTCCTACAGGCCGGTGATGCTAAGGTGTGTGGAGGGCAGCAAAGTGGAGGGTGGAAATCAGAGCTGCAGGGTTTGCAGACAGGGTGTGAGGGGCTCCGGGGCTCCCCTGCTTTTAGCTTGGGCCCTGAATAGATAAAAATAACATTTAGAGAATGGAGAACATGGGATTCGTTGTGTCAGGAGCCACCCTTTGGTGCCTCCTGCACCGTGTGTCTGGGCCACATGAATGAGCAGGGCCACGTGGGCTGGATGTGGTGCTGGGGCTTCGCTCTTATCCTGTCCCAGAACCTGGGGGCTCCAGGCTCTGCCTCAGCGGGCCTTAAGCCTGGGGTGCACTTGGTATTTACTCCTGGTTATACCTGCTAAGATGGGGTCCTGCAAAAGCCTCCCCAGCAGCCCAGGTGGCACTTTGTGGACCAGGGTGGGGATGGGAGGGACCTGGAGCAGGAAGACACTAAGAGGGTCCTTCTGAAGAACCCTTGCTTGGTTGTTTAAAAAGTTAGCTGAGGCTCAGAAAGACAAAGTGTTGGGTTTGGGGTGGAGATGGGGAGGGTGACCTAGCGATGCGCCCAGAGAAAACATGGAGGAACAAAGGAACCCGCTAGGAGAGCTCCTATCGTGAGGGGCTGTCGGCCTCACAGTGGGTGGAGATAGGCCAGTGGGAGAAGCTCCAGGGAGACTCAGTTGTGTCTGTGTGGGTTGGTGGGTTGGAGTTCGATGATTTCTGTCTTGGGAATGCTGAAGGCATGAGGGTGATTGGGTCAGGGTTCTTAGAGTCTTTGGTCCTTGGATCTGGGATTCTAAGGGTCTCCAGTTTTGAGATGCTGTCAGCATAGAAACCAAGGGTAGAAATCTTGGGTGGAACCCCTCCCCCGTCTGGTTCTCCCCACCCACAAAGCCTGGGGTGGGGTTTCCGCCTACCTCTCTGATCTTCAGTGTGTTTCTTTCTCTTAATTTGTTAAAACAAGGACAACTTTTGTCTTTTACTTGACCTTTGCATGCACCCTATGCACAAATCTTTTTGCTGGTGACACTAAGAGTTTCAGCTTTCCTTGAGTACCCCTGAGACCACCAATCCCTCCTCGGGAAGCTTGGCTCCAAGGCTGGCCTTGCAGAAGGTGGGGGATGGAAGCCGGGCCTTGGGGAAGACAAGCTAAGGGGCCCTTGTGTTCCTGATGTGGAGTGTGACTGGCACATGACCTAGAGCAGGAAGTCATCCATCACCCTGACATCACTCATCTTTCTTTCTCCCCATCAAATTCTTGTATATGGCACAATGAAAAACTGAACATCTATTCTTTTAGTGATCTGCTATTCCTCACCACATGCACTTTTTTTAGTCTTACCTTTTCCATTTAATATTCTGTCATAAACATTTTTCTTTTTCCATAGTTTTGTCAACTCACTGGATGCCTTGTGACCCATTATTCACAACACCTACCTGCTATTGTTATGCATAGCATCTTTCTTTTTAATGTCATATATTATTTCACAGCTAATGGCTTAGCACACCCACATTTCTTCATTCTTAAGAATTATTTTCCTACACCCAGAAATGATTATTGCTTTAAGGCATGTCAGTTTCTCAGGCTACACTGTGAACCTCCAAGGGCAAGAGGATTACTGAACTGATGTTTGCATCTGCAATGCCCATAATGCTGTAAATACTAAATGGACTCTTGTTGGATGAGTGGATGGAAGGATAGATAAAGATCTGAATGAGTGGAAAGTGGTCGGCTGATCATTGAGTAATTGGAAGGATAAATGAAGATGCAGTGAGTACATAGTTGGTTGGTTGCTGATGACAAGACAGGGATGGATGAAGTGCAGTGAGTGAATGAATGATTGGCTGATGGGAGGATGGAAGGATGGATAAGGGTGTGAATAACTGGGTCAGAGGTGGACTACCGCATGAGAATGTGGAAGGATGGATGAAGAGGCAGTGAGCAGGTGATTGGCTGGCTGATGGATGAGAGGATGGAAGGATAGATAAAGATCTGAATGAGTAGGTGAGTGGTGGGCTGATAGATAGGAGGATGGAAGGCTGGGTGAAGATACAGTGAATGGGTGATTGGCTGGCTAATAAAGAGGAGAAAAGAGTGGATGAAGATGTGTGCGTCAGTGGTTGGTGATGGATGAGAGGATGAAAAGATGGATGAAGATGTGAGTGGTTACTGACTGGCTGATGAACGAGAGGGTGTAAGTATGGATGAAGATGTGAATGAGGGGGTGGGTGATTGGTTGATGGATATAAGGGTGGAGGGATGGATAAAGGTGAAGATGTGACTGGGTCAGTGGTTGGCTGTTAGATGAGAGTATGGGTGGGGAGACAAAGATGCAGTGAGTGAATGGGTGAGTGGTTGGCCCATGGAAGAGAGGATGGGAGGGTGGATGAAGATGCGATTGGCTGATGAATGAGATGATGTGAGCATGAATGCAGATGTGAATGAGTGGAAAGTGGTCGGCTGATTGTTGAGTAACTGGAAGGATAAATGAAGATGCAGTGAGTACATAGTTGGTTGGTTGCTGATGACAAGACAGGGATGGATGAAGTGCAGTGAGTGAATGAATGATTGGCTGATGGGAGGATGGAAGGATGGATAAGGGTGTGAATAACTGGGTCAGAGGGGGGCTGCCACATGAGAATGTGGAAGGATGGATGAAGAGGCAGTGAGCAGGTGATTGGCTGGCTGATGGATGAGAGGATGGAAGGATGGATGAAGAGGCCATGACTGGATGATTGCTTTCCTGATGGAGGAAGAAAGAGTGGGTGATGATGTGCATGTGGGTCAGTGGTTGGCTGATAGGTGAGAGGTTCGAAGGATGGATGAAGATGTAGTGTGTGAATGAATGACTGGCTGGTAGATGAGAGAGTAGAACAATATTTGAAGATGTAATGAGTGGGTGGTTGATTGGTTGATGGACGAGGTGCTAGAAGAATGGATGAAGAGGTAGTGACTAGTTGATTTGCTTGCTGATGGTGAGAGAATGGAGGGGTGAAGGAAGAGGTGATTCCTGGTCAGTGGTTGGCTGATGCATAAAGGGTGGAAGGAGAGTTGAAGATGTAGTGAGTATGTCAGTGGTTGGGTTATGGATAAGAGATGGAAGGATGGATTAAGGTGTAGTGAGTGGGTGATTGGTTGGCTGATGGATGAGAGACTGAAGGGATGGATGAATATTGGAGTGTGGTCAGTGGTTATCTGATGGATGAGAAGATGGAAGGATAAATGGAAGTGTAGTGAATAAATGAGTCATTGTAGGATGAATGAAAGGATAGAAAGGAAGGAGTGGTGAGAATGAGGATATGAATGACTTAAGTTTTTTGCTGATGGATTAGAGGATGGAAGGATGAATGAAGATGTGAGTGTGGGTGAGTGATTGGTTGATGGCTGGGAGGTTGGAAGGAGAGAGGAAGATGTAGTAAGTGTGTGCATGGTTAGCTGAGAGATGAGCTGATGGGATAATGATGATGGTGTAGTGAATGAGTGATTGGCTTATGAATGAGATGGTGTAAGTATGGAGATGTGAATGAGTGGTTACTAGTTGGCTGATGAGATGATAGGATGGAAGGATGGATGAAAGTGTAGTGAGTGAATAATGAATGGTTGTTGGATTAGAGAATGGAGAGATGGATGAAGATGTAATGAGTGGGTGATTGTTTGGTGGATGAATGAGAAAGAAAGGGTAGGTGAAGACGTAGTTAGTGAATGATTGGTTGACTGATGGGAGAGAGGATGGAGCAATGAATGAAGTAGTGAGTGTGGTTAAGTGGTGAGATGATGGATGAGAGGATGGATGTGGGGTTGAAGACGTGTGAGTTGTTCAGTGGTTGACTGACAGATGAAAGGGATGGAGGGATGGATGAAGTTGTTGTGAGTGAGTTATTTTTTGCCTGATGGATAAGAGGTGGAAAGATGGATAAAGATATGACTGTGGGTCAGTGGTTGACTTAAGGATAAGAAAATGGAGGGATGGGTGAAGATGTAGTGAGCAGTCAGTGATTGGCTAATGAATGAGTGGTTGGAAAAATGGAAGGGTGAATGAAGATGTAGTCAGTAATGAGTGGTTGGTTGATGAATGACATGGAAGGATGTATGGAAATATAGTGAATGAACTAATTCGCCGATGGATAAGAAAATGAAGGAAAAGATGAAGATGTAGTGAGTAGTCAGTGACTGGCTAATGGGTGAACTGCTGGAATGATGGAAGGATGGATGAAGATGAGGCGATGAATGGTTTGCTGATGGATGGGTGGTGACAAGGCAGTATGAAGATGTAGTGAGTGCGTGAGTGGTTAGCTGATTGACAAGATGGAAGGGAGGCTTATGTATAGTAAGTGAATAAATGATTCGGTGATTGATAAGAATTGAAGGATGGATGAATATGTAGTGAGTAGGTAATTGTTTGGCTGATGGATGAGAGCAAAGAGGGATGGAAGAATGGATGAAGATATCAATCACTGGGTTAGTGGTTGGCAGGTGAATGATTGGCTGATGAATGAGAGGATGTAAGTATGAATGAAGATGTGAATGGGTGGTCAGTGGTTGGCTTATGATTGAGAGGATGTTTGACAGGTGAAGATGTAGTGAAGGGATGAGGGAATGACTGATAGTGAGAGAATGGAAGGATTGAAAGACTGATGAAGATGTGAATAACTGGGTGAGTAATAGGCTGATGGATACAAGGATGGAATGATAAAGATGTAGGCAGTTGTTGATTGGTTGGCTGATGATGTGAGAATGGATGAGGTTGTAGTGAGTGAATGAATAAATTGCTGATGGAGGAGAGGATGGACAGAGATGATGATGTAGTGAATGGGTTATGGGTTGGCTGATGGATGAGAGAATGGAAGGATGGATGAAGATGAGAGTGTGCATCAGTGGTTGGCTGATAGATGGATGATATGATAAAAAGGGAAGAAAATGTAGTGAGTGGGTCAGTGGTTGGTTTATGGATAAGAGGTGGAAGGATCAATGAAGGTACAGAAGATAAATGAGTCATTGGTCTCGATGAAAGATTGAAAGAATGGAGGGACAGATGAAGATGTGAATGACTGCTTCAGTGGTTGTCTGATGCATGAGAGTATGGAAGGATAGATGAAGATGTGAAGGTGTACATGGTTGGATGACGATGAGAGGATGGAATGATGGATGATAATATAATTAGTGAGTGAGTGAATGATTGTCATGGGATGATGTAAGTATGAATGAATATGTGAATGAGTGGTCAGTGGTTGGCTCATGGATGACTGGATGGAAGGATATGTGAAGGTATAGTGAGTGAATGATTGGTTTTGACTGATGGTTGAGAAGAAAGGGTAATTGAAGATGTCAGTTGGGATCAGTGGTGGCCTTATAGATGAACATAGGTAAAAGGATGTAGTGAGTTGTCTTGTGGTTGGCTGATGGATGAAAGGGTGGAACAATGGATGAAGATGTAGTGAGTGGTTAGTGAGTGGTCAGTGATTGGCCAGTGAATGAGGATGGAAGGATGGATGGAAGGATGAAGATGTACTCATTGGTCAGTGGTTGGCTGATGGATAGGGGTGGAAGAATGGGTGAAGATGTTGTGTATGGGTGATTGGTTGGCCTGATGAAATGGAGGATTGGGGATGGATGAAGTTGTAGTGTCAGTGATTGGCTAATGGATGAGAGGGTGGAAGGATAGAAAGATGGATGAAGACATAAATGAGTGTGTGGTTGGCTGGTGAATGAGAGGATGGAAAGATGAATGAAGATGTAGGGAGTTGGTGATTGGTTGGCTAATGGCTGAAAAGATGGAGGGATAGGTGAAGATGTAGTGAGTGATCAGTGATTGGCTAATGAATGAGAGAATGGAAAAATGGAAAGATGGATGATGATGTGGTCAGTGGCTGAGTTGGTTGATGGATGAGAGGGTGGAAGAATGGAGTAGGCGTAGTGAATGAATGAACGATCGTCTGATGGATGAGAGACTTGAAGCCTGGATGAAAATACAGTGAGTAGGTGATTGTTTGGCTGAATGATGAGGAGATTTAAAATGGAAGGATGGATGAGGATGTTAATTACAGGGTCAGTGGTTGGTTGATGATTTAGAGGATAGCAGGATGGATGAAGATGTGAGTTGGTAAATGATTGGCTGATAATTGAGAGGATGTAAGCATGAATTGAGATGTGAATTAGTGGTCAGTGGTTGGCTGATAGATGAGAAGATATTAATAGGGATGGAGATGGTAGTGAGTTAATAAATGAATAGCTGATGGATGAGTGGATGGAAAGATGGATGAAGATGTCATTGAATGGGTCAGTTGTTGGCTGAAGAATGAAAGGGTGGATGAAGGTGTAGTGTGTGAATGAAATATTGCCTGATTGATGAAACACTAGAAGGATGGATGAAGATTTAGTGAGTGGGTTATTGTTTGGCTGATGGATGAGAAAATGGAAGGATGGATGAAGATGAGAGTGTGCATCAGTGGTTGACTGATAGATGATGGAAAAGGGAAGAAAATGTAGTGAGTGGGTCAGTGGTTGGTTTATGGATAAGAGATGGAAAGATCAGTGAAGGTACAGGGGATAAATGAGTCATTGGTCTCTGGATGAAAGATTGAAAGAATGGAGGGACAGATGAAGATGTGAATGACTGCTTCAGTGGTTGTCTGATGCATGAGAGTATGGAAGGATAGATGAGGATGTAGTGAAGGTGTATGTGGTTGGCTGATGGATGAGAGGATGGAATGATGGATGATAATTAGTAAGTGAGTGAGTGATTTGCTATCAAATGGGATGGTGTAAGTGTGAATGAATATGTGAGTGGTCAGTGGTTGGCTCATGGATGACTGGATGGAAGGATATGTGAAGGTATAGTGAGTGAATGATTGGTTTTGATGGATGGTTGAGAGGATGGGGTAACTGATGAAGAGGTGAGTATGAATCAGTGAACAGCTAATAGATGAGCAGATGAACACAGGGATGATGTGGTTGGTTGGCAGATGAAAGGATGGAACAATGGATGAAGATGTGTGAGTTGTCAGTGTTTCTCCAATGAATGAGAGGATGGAAGGATGAAGAGGTAGTGAGTGAGTGATTGGTTGGTTGATGGATAGGGATGGAAGAATGGGTGAAGATGTTGTGCATGGGTGACTGGTTGGCCTGATGGAACCAAGGATTGAGGATGATGAAGTTCTAATAACTGATAAGTGATTGGGTAATGAGTGAGAGGATGGAAGAGTGGAAGGATGGATGACAATATAGTCAGTGGGTGACTTGTCACCTGATGGATGAGAGGATGGAAGGATGAATTAGGTGTAGAGAATGAATGATTGGTGGATGAGATAACTGAAACATGGATGAAGACACAGTGGATGAGTGATTGTTTGGCTGAATGATGAGGGGATTTAAGAATGGAAGGGTGGATGAGGATGTTAATTACAGGGTCAGTGGCTGGATGATAGGTTAGAGGTAGCAGTATGGATGAAGATGTACTGAGTGGCTGAGTGGTAGGCTGATGAATGAGAAGATGGAAGGATGGATGAAGGTGTAGTGAATGAATGAATGATTGGTTGATGGATGAGTGGATGGAGGTAGGATCAATATGTAGTGAGTAGGTGATTGGTTGGCTGATGGATGAGAGACTGGAGGGATGGATGAAGATGTAGTGAACTGGGTGATTGTTTTCCTGGTAGAGGAAGGAGGGATTGATGAAGATGTGGGTGTGAGTCAGTGGTTGACTGATAGGTGAGAGGTTTGAAGGATGGCTCAAGATGTAATGACTGGTTGTTATATTAGAGGGTGGAAGAATGGATGAACAGGTTAGTGACTGGTTGATTTGTTTGCTGATGGTGAGAAAATGGAGGGATGACTGAACATGTGCATGTTAGTCAGTGGTTGGCCAATGGATAAAGGACAGGGGATAGATGAAGATGTAGTGAGTGGGCCAATGGTTGGGTTATGGATAAGAGATAGAAGGATGAATTAAGGTGTATTGAATGGTCAGTGATTGGCTAATGGATGAAAGGGTGTTAGGTTGGGAGTTTGCATGAAGATACAAATGATGGAAAGATGGATGAAGATGTAGTGAATTGGTGATTGGTGGGCTAATGGATGAGAGGATAGGGAAATGGAAGAAGATGTGAGGAGTGGTCAGTTTTGGGTAATGGGTGAGATGATGGAAAGATGGATTAAGATGTGAATGAATGGGTGAGTGAGTGGTTGGTTGAATGATGAGAATGTGGAAGGATGAATGAAAATGTAGTGAGTGGGTGATTGGTTGGCTGATGGATGAGAGACTGAAGGGATGGATGAATAGTGGAGTGTGGTCAGTGGTTATCTGATGGATGAGAAGATGGAAGGATAAATGGAAGTGTAGTGAATAAATGAGTCATTGTAGGATGAATGAAAGGATAGAAAGGAAGGAGTGGTGAGAATGAGGATATGAATGACTTAAGTTTTTTGCTGATGGATTAGAGGATGGAAGGATGAATGAAGATGTGAGTGTGGGTGAGTGATTGGTTGATGGCTGGGAGGTTGGAAGGAGAGAGGAAGATGTAGTAAGTGTGTGCATGGTTAGCTGAGAGATGAGCTGATGGGATAATGATGATGGTGTAGTGAATGAGTGATTGGCTTATGAATGAGATGGTATAAGTATGGAGATGTGAATGAGTGGTCACTGGTTGGCTGATGGGATGATAGGATGTAAGGATGGGTGAAGGTGTAGTGAGTGAATGAATGGTTGGCTGATGGATGAGAGAAGGGAGGTATGGATTAAGATGTAGTGAATAGGTGATTAGCTGGCTGATGGAAGAGAATATGGAGGCATGGACGAAGATGTAGTAACTGCACGATTGTTTGACTGATGGGTTAGATGTTGGAGAGATTGATGAAGTTGTGAGTGCTGGTCAGTGGCAGGTTGGTAGATGAGAGGATAGAAGGATGGTTGAAAGTGTGAGTGAATGAATGAATGGTTGTTGGATTAGAGAATGGAGAGATGGATGAAGATGTAGTGAGTGGGTGATTGTTTGGCAGATGAATGAGAGCAAGAAAGGATAGGTGAAGATGTAGTTAGTGACTGGTTGGCTGATGGGTGAGAGGATGGAGCGATGAATGAAGTAGTGAGTGTGGTTAAGTGGTGAGATGATGGATGAGAGGATGGATGTGGGGTTGAAGACATGTGAGTTGTTCAGTGGTTGACTGACAGATGAAAGGTATGGATGAAGTTGTTGTGAGTGGGTTATTGTTCACGTGATAGATGAGAGGATCTTAAGATGGATGAAGATGTAGTGAGTTAATGAAGGAACATCTGATGGTTGAGAGGATGGAAAGATGGATGAATGTGTCAGAAACTGGGTGAGTTGTTGGCTGATGGATGAGAGAATGAAAGGGTGGATGAAGGTGTAGTGAGTGATGAAACTTCAGAGGGATGGTTGAAGATTTAGTGAGTAGGTTGTTGGTTGTGTGAATTGTGGAATATAGGATTGTGGAATGGATGAAAGTGTAGTGAGTGAAGGAAGGATTGGCTGATGATTGATAGGACAGAGGAATGAAAGAAGATGTAGTGAGGGGTCATTGATTGGCTAATAATGGATGAGTAAATGGGAAGATGGAAGGATGTATAAAGATGTAGTGAGTGGATGAGTGGTTGGCTAATGAATGAGAATATACTGATGGAAGTATAGAAAAAGGTGTAGTGTGTGAATGAATGATTGGCTGATAGATGAGAGGATTAAGGGATGGATGAAGATGTCATAAGTAGGTGATCGGTTGAGTGATGATTGAGAGAATGGAGGGATGGATGAAGATGTGATCATGGGTTAGTGGTTGATTGATGGATTAGAGAATTGAGAGATGGATGCAGATATAGTGAGTGGTCAGTGATTGGTTAGTGAATGTGAGGGTGGAAGGATCAATGAAGATGTAGTCAGTGGGTAAGTTATTGGCTGACGGATAAAAGGATGCAGGGATGACCAAGGATGTAGGGAGTATGTTATTGTTTGGCTGTTCAATGACATGGTGGAAGGATGGATGAAAATGTAGTGAGTCGGTGAATGCTTGGCTGGTGGATGAAGATGGAAGGATGAAGATACAATTAGTGGTGAATGATTTGCTAATGGATAGAGGGTATAACGATGGGATGATGGTTGAAGATATGAATGAATGGGTGAGTGGTTGGCTAATGGATGAAAGGCAAGGAAGATGGATGAAGATGTAGTGGGTTAGTGACTGGTTGGCTTTTGGATTGGAGGATGGTGGCACGGATGAAGATGTTGAATGGTCAGTGATTGGCTAATAAATGAGAGGTGAAAAGATGGATGGAGACGCAGTCAGTTGGCAAGTGGTTGGCTGATGGATGAGAAGATAAAAGGGGAGATAAAAATATATGGAGTTGAGTGAGTGGTTTACTGACGAATGAGAGGGTGAAAACATGGATTAGATGTATTGAGTGAATGAATGATTGGCTGGTGGATGAGAGAACTGAAGGATAGCTGAAGTTGTACTGAGTAGGTGATTGTTTGGCTAAATAAGGGAATGGAAGGATAAAAGGATGGATGAAGATGTGAATGACTGGTTTAGTGGCTGGCTGATGTGGGAAGATGGAAGGGTGGATGAAGGTGCAGTGAGAGGGTGACTGATTTGCTAATTAATGAGAGAATGTCTATCAGTGAAGACTGAGCGGTCAATGGTTGGCTGATGGATGAGAGGGTGGAAAGATGGATGAAGTTATAGTGGGTGAAGGAATGACTGGCTGATGAAAGGGAGTAGAAGGATGGAAAGATGGATGAAACTGAATAATTGGATTAGGGGTTGGAAGGATGGGTGAAGACACAATGGATGATTGGCTGGCTGATGGAAGAGAGTTTGGAAGGATGAATGGAGGTGTAGCCAATCACTGAATATGATTGGCTGATGAATGAGAGGGTGGAGGGATGGAATAAGATGCAGTGAGTGTTCAGTGACAGGTTAATAAATGAGAGGGTGGGAGAATGGATTAAGAGGTAATGAGTGTGTGAGTTGTTAGCTGATGGGTGAGAGAACGGAAGCATGGATACAGTTGTAGTGAGTGAATGAATGATTGGTTGACAATGAGGACAGAGAGATGAATGATATAAGTGTGGGTCCCATGCACCACACACCAGGGCAGATGTCTCTCCTAGACCCCTCCCTCCTCACTCCCTTTTGTCCCTCACGGTGAGCACATGTTTTGAAAACCCAGCTAGTGCTGCACCAGGGCCGGGGCACAGCGCTGTCCTGACCTCTCCTTTGGAAAGGGACCTGAGCCAGTTTGCGAGGGGCTGTGTTCGTGTGGCAGTCGCCCGGTGAGACACTTGATGCCGCTGCCGCTTCCCAGTCTGCATTGTTGAAAGTTTGTCTTCTCCAACTTTGTTCTCCACAAAACTCGGCTGATTAGTAATCAGTAAACTGAGTTCCCTGCGAGGCCGGAAATCACAGGCCACAGACTTGAGAGGCTCAGGTGAGAGCCGGGGATCTGAGGGTAGCGCTGGCGCTGGCCATCAGCGGGCTTTCAAGTCATTAGCACACCTTGGTCTGGCAGCCTGGAGGGGGTCTTAGAGCTATTCCTGTCCCATTTGGGCTGAGTTAATGCCGGCTCCACTTGGAGAAAATGGGGGGAGACGATTGCTCACGTGGATGACAAGGATCCTGCCCTGCTAGGGGTTGGCACGGATGACTCATCAGCGAACCAGGGCGTCTAAGGCACATGGTACTTTGCCCATGCTGGAGGCAGCATCTAGGATCCGTGCTGGTCCCTGGCCAGGCGGGCCCCCGCCTTAGCCCACTGCCGTCTGCATGGGACTTGGGGGCACTGCTGAGGACTTGGCATTTTATTAGTTGCATTGGACCACAGGTAGACTGGGTACAGCCAGGCCCTTGGCGCTGGACAAATGTGTGAGGCTTCAAACAGTGACAGCTGGGGTCTGTCTTGGGGGGGTAAGGAGTGGCATGGGCAGTGAGCACCCTCCTTGTAAGGCTGGCCTGAGGGTCTGCGCAAACAGGATTTGGAACTGTGATTTGGAGAGGGCACCATGCGTGCCCCTGGGGTGAGCTCAGGGCCAGAAGGAAGGGCCAGCAGGGCAGCCTGATTTGGGCAGGTTGGTGGGAACAGGTTTTGACAAACATGTGGGGGACGTTGTGGGGTTGGATGTTGCCTTTGCGTGAGCTGTGCTGTGATTAGGGACTAGTCACACTACCTGGCGTGGTTGCTGCTTTAGTGAGGTTATTTACATGAAAAACAAATGCTTTGTTACCTGGCACACAGGTGTCCTTGACCTTCCTCTCCTGGGGGGCTCTGTTCGCAGAACCCTGTCCTGCCTGGGACTCTGTGGGATGGGGTGGAGGGTGAAGGGGAGCCCTGGAGAGCCCTGGGCGATGGTGAGTGAGGGCAAGGTGTGCTTTTCAATATGGAGAGTGAACAGGTCTGGAGAGGAGGGGGTGGAAGCCAACGTGGGAGGGTCAGGGAGAAGTTCTAGAAGCCACTAGAGGAGGATGGAGCCGATGTTTTAGAAAGCAGCCAGATGTACTTGGCATCGGTGGCCAGAGGAGCTAGGGTGCCGGGACCGGGGCTAGGCTTCTGGCAGTCCGTGTGGGTGTGGGCGGTGTATAGGACACTAGAGGTTGAAAGGCACTGGGTAGACGGGTGGGGGCTGGTGGCTAGAGGTTCCACTCCCTACCTAGAGTGCTGGCAACTGGGGCCTTTCCCGAGTTGTCCCAGCTCTCTGATGCTCAGTGGGCGTCTCTCCTCGCCTCGCTCCTGGCCTACCTGTGTGCCTGAGAACTCTTGTTGGCCAGGGCGATGGGGAGCAGGTGGTCTTCATCTGCACCTGTGTCTCTCTCAGCCTCCACAGCCACGGGGACGCCCTGCACACACTCCTGAGGGACAGGCTGGACCCAAAGACTCTGGACCTGGGCTGCCCCTGCGAGGAGGGGCGTGCTCTCCTCGGCCTCCCCTGCAGTAGCCACCCACCCTTTGACTGATGGACTTCACTGATCTGAGGGCCAGACACGCGAGCTTGACCCCTGCCCACCCTCACGAACCCTGAGACTTAGGGATCCAGCTGCGCCTTCAGTGTCTGCATCTGTGAACTGGGCCCCCACACCTACCTCACAGGGTTGTTGTGAGGGGCCTGTGACTTGCTTGGATCGTGCCTGACCTGGGGTGTGACACACCCTGTTGTGCTCTCAATAAATGTGTTTTTTGCTTTAACAAACACAGTGATGGGTATGCTGCTGATGGGAGGGGTGGTGCATGTAGGACATCCCTTGTCACCGGGGCTTCCCCTCACTTAGGTCAGTGTGATGGGTGGGAGGGGCAGGGGAGTCCACTCCGGTCTCTGCCTCGTCCCCTGTCCATCCAGCACTGAGGGGTAGTAGGATGTCCTGAAGCAGGGTTGGCCTTCTGAAGGTCCCAAGACTGGTGCACATTTGGATGAATGAGCCCAGCTCGTCCCCCTTCTTCTAATGGTGGTAGGGTACAGGGTTTCCTTCCAGAGAGGAAGGTGCACAAGTGGTGGAGGAAGTTTGAGCTGTGCTCACTGTCCTGGCTTCTGCAGCCCCTAGGGGCTGCCCCCAGGTCTGTGACTCTTCATCCCCCTCCTCACACATTCCCAGAGTCATGGCAGGGCCCTGGCCAAGCATTTGTCATTCTTGAACTGATGGCAAGCGGGTGGCCAAGCAGGTCCAGCCTGTCTGTGACCCTGGGCCAACACTTATTCTATAAGATGGTCACTGAGGAGGGCCCTGAGGGGAACCCAATGGCCCAGCCACAGACGTGCCCACTTTGTGACAGGGGTCCCGAGAATAGCTCCGGACTCACCAGCTGTTGGCTAGTAGCGTGTGGCTGGGTCTGAAGGGGGGTTGAAGGAGCAGGGTGGAGAGCTTCAGATCCTAGTCCACATGGAGTCTTTGGGCTCACCCAATTGGCATCACTGGAGTGGATGAGCTGGACACGCAACTTGTGGGAAGGAAGCGCTGACTGCCACCATCGCCATTGTCATCGTCAAAGCCACCACCACTGCCACCTTTTCCTCCTTCTTCTCCTTTCCCCCTTTACCTCCTTGCTCTTCCTTCTCTTTTTCTTTCTTCTTTCCCCTCCTATTTTCTCCCTTCTCCCAATGAGGTACCTCAAGAGAAATAAAAGTGAGTCCAGATATTAGTGCATGGAGCTGAGTGTGGCTACTTCTTGAAGATAAAGAACCACCGAAGAACCATGGCTTCGTGTAGCCCAGGAGACCTGACCCCAGTCTCTGATGGAGACAGAGATCTGGATTGTGCTGAGTGATGTTCAGGCAGCAGCGAGATTAGCAGGAGGAGGCCTTCACACTATGTCCACCCAGATCAGTCCATGCCCAGCCAATAGAGGACTGACAGTCCAGGTCAGCCATATGTATGATGGCTAGAGCCCCAGCCTCTGATGAAGCTGAGTATTCCAGAATGAGGGACCCATAAATTGTTCAGAGCTGACACCCCAGCTCTAGCATTGAATGAAGCTCAATTGCCTATGATGAGTGGGCCTCATAAAGTTCAGAACTGAGACTCCAGCGCCACTCTGTAAAGAAGCACACTTGTCCATGCTTAGTGGCCCACTTCATGTTCCAGATCTGACACCCCAGCTCCTCACTCTAATGAAGCTCAGATATCTATGATGAGTGGAACTCTTGATGTTTCAGAAGTGAGACTGCAGCTCCAGCCTCTAATGGACCTTAGATGTCTATAATGAGTAGGGCTCTTGATGTCCCAGAAGTGAGACTGCAGCTCCAGCCTCAGAAGAAGGTCAGGTGTCCATGATGAGTGGCCCTCTTGATGTTCCAGAAGTGAGACTGCAGCTCCAGCCTCTAATGAGGCTCAGATGTCCATGATGAGTGGTCCTCTTGATGTTCTAGAACTGACACTGAAGAAGCTCCAGCCTCCAAAGAAGCTCAGATGTCCATGATGATTTGGACTCTTGATGTCCCAGAAGTGAGACTGCAGCTCCAGCCTAAAAAGAAGCTCAGATGTCCATGATGAGTGGCCCTCTCAATGTTCCAGAACTGAGACTGCAGCTCCAGCCTCAGATGAAGCTCAGATGTCCATGAGGAGTGTCCCTCTCGATGTTCCAGAACTGAGACTGCAGCTCCAGCCTCGGATGAAGCTCAGATGTCCATGATGAGTGGCCCTCTTGATGTTCCAGAAGTGAGACTGCAGCCCTAGCTTCTGATGAAGCTCAGATGTCCATGATGAGTGGCCCTCTCAATGTTCCAGAAGTGAGACTGCAGCTCCAGCCT